>LTAE01009514.1:20158-34678 GCA_001647135.1 Pontederia paniculata
TTATAATGTATGATTTAGAAAATATATAAATAATATAATATAATAATAAATATTGAGTTATTATGAAGTAATGAAATAATAATAATTTTTTGATAAAAAAATCTGATAAGTATTAAAAGGGATAGAATATTAATCTATATGATTAATTTTATTGGGAATTGTAACTTTTAAGAAGGATTAGTTAAGTTATTTATTAGTATAATAAAGAAGGGTAAAAGTGGGTAAGGTAAGTTTTTAGGAGTGGTAATAAAGATATTCTTTAAAAAATTAATATGTTGATTTAATTAAATGAGTTTATATCATTTATGTTTTACGAGTGTATTTTTGAGTGCAGAGAGGTCCTCGGGAGACTGTCCCAAGTTTCAATGCGACTCCACGGCAACCGAAGCGCCGGTGCGCGTTAACGCGAACATCCAAAAAGTTAATAACTTCAATTCGATTTCCTGCAGCTCGAACGCTACGCCATGGTTTTGGCTTTTGGGGTTTCGCATCCCCCGTGGCCTACGCTGCCGCTGCTGTTGCTGTTAAGCTTCCTCTGCCCCTTCGCGCCGTCCGAAGCATACATTACTGCAACAACGCGCAACCAAGACAAGCGAAGCGAACTACTCACGTCCATCTCCTCCGTGTTACTCCTCTTCCTTGATTAAATTTCTGTCTTCGCCATCGATCACCAGCAACAAAGTTGCAGACCGGCGTAGTTTTCAGAAGACGAAGACAGCCAAAGGCAGCGTTACGCACCTTCTTTAGATTTCGTGCTCCTCACGAGACTTTGCTTTCTCGCACTTCATTTCATCCCTTTTAGTTTTGTTCCCGATGTTCTGCTCTGCTTAATCTTAAACCAAGAGAGAAATGGCGAGATAAAAGAGGCATCGTCAGTGTTGTGACAGCAAGCAAGCGACGGGGTCCATCTTGAGAGTTGAGCAGTGACATTTCTAGATTGATGTCAAACTGAGAAGGCAGGCAGGCAGGCAGACAGACAAAGAGACAGACAGACGTAGGTAAAAGAGATGTACATAAGTACGTTGTTGTCGTAGGAGATGCCTTGCTAACTGACCGCATCCATCAATCCCGATGAACTCCCTCAGTAATTCCACCGAGAAAAAGATAAAAAGTTAAAAATATGTTAAATATGAAGAAGTTACTAAATACTAAGATGCGAATTTTTGTGTATAATTTTTCAATTTTGCTCATATTCCATTTTAATTCTCGAATTTTAATTTATAATAAATTGATTTCTTAACTTTGCAACTTGTTCCTAAAAAATCCACTCACCTACGATAGTAGGTTTTTCCGATTTTCACTTCACGTGATAAAGCCACATAAGTAAAATATAAAAAATAAAAATATTGACGCAGACTTTAAATATTTTTTTAATAGTTCATTAACTTTGCTCGGTTCCCATTTTGATCATTTAACTTTAAATTGTAACCAAACAGTCTCCTAATTTTAATTTGTAATTAAATAGTCTCTCAACTTTATAATACGTTCACCGAAAGTCTCTTTTTATCAAATTTGGTTTATTATTCTTTTGTTCACGTGAGAATGCGAATATTAATATTTCTTGTGTGTATGTTGTTGTATGTATATGTGAGAATAATATGAACATATAGAATTTTTTAGTTTTCATCTCATGCAAAAGTAAATAATTTTTATAAATTTTATCAAAAAAGGAAGGTCAGCGACCATCAGAGTTTGGAAGGAAGATGCGTGAAATTTGATGACGGTCGATATCCATTTTTTGAANTTCACCAGTACATGCATCTTCCTCCCAAATTCTGATGGCTGCTGACCTTCCTTTTTTGATGAAATTTATAAAAATCATTTACTTCTGCATGAGATGAAAAGTAAAATATTCTATATGAACTTATTCTCACATATACATACCACAACATACATACAAGAAATATTAATGTTCGTATTCTCACGTGGACAAAAAAATGATAAATCAAATTTGATAAAAAGGGACCTTCGGTGAACGTATTATAAAGTTGAGGGACCATTTAGTTATAAACTAAAATTAGGGGACCTTTTGGTTACAATTTAAAATTAGGGGACGAAAATGAGAACCGAGTAAAGTTAAGAGACTATTCAAAAAATATTTAAATTTCACGTCAATATTTTTATTTTTTATTTTTTACTTACGTGGCTTTGCCACGTGAAGTGAAAACTAGAAAAAATTGCTATCGTAGGTGAAGGAACTTTCGACGAGCAAGTTGCAAGTTAAGGGACCAATTTATTACAAATTAAAATTCGGGGACCAAAGTGGGATATGAACAAAGTTGAGGGACTATACACGAAAATTACTCTGCTTAAGTAAGAATAAGATATAGCCTTTTATTGCCCAGTACGCCCTCTATGTGGTTTAAATTCTGAAACAACCACACATCTATTCTTTTATTGTCCGATAGCTTTAGAGTTGTTTTGAGTCCAATGTTAGTTACACCATTCAGTACAAAGATACTTGGCATTGGGAAAAATGTGTACAAAGGGGGTTCTTCTCTAACTCCCCTATCCGGACCTAAGCTGCAATTCTTTTTTACTTTCTCAAATTGAGGTCTGTGGTGTTTAAGGAATGAAGCGTTGTTCAATTCTAGATTGACAATCATCTTTGTAGTATGGTGCAAAGCTCTGACTGCTTTCAGTGAGTATGCAGATCACCATTTCATTGAGGCACATAGCTCTCAAGATCGATCATCGGTCCGATGGGAGCCCCCTTTCCTAGGATGAGTTAAAATTAATTAGGACGAGTCTTTTATTAAGACAGGGAAAGAGAGGGGAGCAGGTTACATCGCTCTAATATGGGTGCTTGTCTGACTGCTGAGGCACTTAAACGTATCGCGATGTCGACGTTGGAAATGGAGGCCTGGGGAGATCTGGCGGGAGTAAGAAGGAGTAAGGAGATGAGCCACCGAAAGGTCATATTTGAATCAGACTCATGGAATTTAGTGCAAGTCATTAACGCCAAGGTGAAAACGCCGTAGAGACTATGAAATGTCATGAACGATATAACGCACATTGTAAATTCTTTTAATCATTTTGTATGTAATCACTGTTTAAGATAAGCTAATATGGCAACAGATTGCTTGGCAGAGGGACAACTGCCGATCTTTTGTGGAGCGATGATCCTCCTTCGAATATCGCTTATATTTTGTATCGTGAACTCTGGTGGATCACCCAAACTTAATTACGTAAAGTTTTTTTTTTAAAAAAAGAATAAGATATAGCTAGAAGAGAATTTTCATTTATTGAATTTTTTTTACATAAAGTTAGAATCATTTGACTTTTCAGTGAAAAATCCTCTTTTTTTACGACTTAAATTGTCTAATTACATTTTTATTTTATAAAACTATTTTGCTCACTTTTTATATTAAAAATATTTATTTATTTTATTACAACTTTTTACACATCAATGCAACCTATACATATATAACGTGCGAATAAATTGGATATGATGCATGCCTAACATGCAGTATAATAATTATTTTATCAACTTCTTCAATCATTTTGGAGATGCTAATATTCCATACAGAATTATGTAAAAAAATGATATGTAGGGATTTATTAAATTCTAGCTATTTTCTAAAAAAACCACTATTTAGTTCAATATGAGATAACCTATCAATTTAATTTTTAAGTATAAAGTATGAAATGTAATGTTAGAAAGATTTCATTTTAGACCAAAAAAATACAATAAATTTGACTGTCTTGAATAGACTTTCCAAGTTTCAACAACCAAAAGACACTCTTCCATCGTTTCCAAATCCTCACGGTCCAATGTCCCTACCCGAGTAGTTTAAAGAGAGAGATGACAGCATAACTATTTCTTGGGGAGAGAGAAACATACTAAAAAAAACTAAACTATTCGACATAGAGCGTGACATCTCACACAATTCCATGCACACACTACCCAAGTACCCAAGCACAGTTCTCCATAGTCATCTCCTCTGGTCACCGTGTATATGTGTGTATATATATTTTTTTTTCGATCGTATATGTGTGTATATATAATTGTTCCATGCTGCCAGCGGTCAATTTTTCATGATATGTGCATCACATCATCTGCTCTTTAACATATGTGAAAGGATTATCTGATGCAACTTTCGTACACCATACTAATTGTTCTTTGTTCTGAAGGGAAAGGCCCAATCTTTTTTCTGTCACTCAGATACTGATACCTGGTCTTTCACTTTTCTTCTCGCTTCTTGATGCTTTTTTGACACTTATTTTATCGCCCAACCTTTGTTAACAGTAGAGCTGAGGTCTTAAATTAGGAGACAGTTTCTCTGAGTTTGAGCTTCTGAAGGAGAAAGATGGGATCTTTGGGCGGGGATGTGGTAAAGAGGAGGAAGGCAATGTGGCTGTATCCCAAGGTGGCAGGCTTCAATCCTTCTGAGAGATGGGGGCACTCAGCTTGCTGCTCTGATGGTGTTGTCTACATTTTTGGGGTATGGATACAGTGCTTTCTGTTGCTTCCTTTCATGCAAAGTGGCAGATCAAATGATACCATATGGTTTCATCGTTGTATATTTTATCATTTACATGTCCAGAATACATGTCTTCTGTGTTTGGCAATTTTTGTATAGATCGTATTTGTCTTTCGACGGTTAGAAAAACTTACGAATTAGAAGTTAAATGTCTAAAATGATAAGCTTCAGAACCTAAACATTTTTCTACATGTTGGAAACTTGGAGTATGAACTCTGATATAAAAAATGTTTTTCCGTTGGCCATTGAAAATTATGTTATGTTTTGAGATGCTGGTAGATCCTTCCTTACAGTACTGTCTTCGAAGTTGTTCTTCTACTGAATTAGCATCCATCTTAACCACTGAAGTTGTAATGTCATAACCACTGATTTTAGCAAGGACATATTGCACTTTATAGAAAAAAAATCCTTCTTCTCCAATTTACAGGGAAATTTGTTTGCTTTTCAGGGCTGTTGTGGTGGATTGCATTTTAGTGATGTTCTCGCTCTCAATCTTGAGACCATGGCCTGGAGCTCCCTGGTTACCACAGGTCAGAAACCTGGCACAAGAGACAGCCACACAGCTACACTAGTGGGTCATAAGATGGTTATATTTGGAGGTACAAATGGCTCAAAGAAGGTCAATGATATTAACATCCTTGACCTGAAAACAAAAGAATGGAGCCTCCCAAGTTGCAAAGGAGTCCAGCCTTCACCACGGGAAAGCCACACGGCGACGGTCATAGGCGACCACAACCTAGTGATATTTGGGGGCAGTGGAGAAGGGGAGGCAAATTATCTGAATGATGTTCACATACTAGACCTCAAGACCATGACATGGACTTCTCCGGAGCTGAAATGTGATCGGCCAACTCCAAGAGATAGCCATACTGCAGTTGCCATCGGCAACAAACTATATGTATATGGGGGAGACTGTGGTGATCATTATCATGGTGAAGTAGATGTACTTGATATGAAAACAATGATTTGGTCAAGGGTGAGTACTCATTTCATATTACTTTATCCAATGCATGTGCAATGTGAAATATTAGTTGTTTCCCAGTATTTGTTACACATTATGAGTGCCTTTTACTTAGCTTTGTGTTATAAGTCATATTTTGTTAGTGCACCTCATGCCATATGTTTTCTGATAAGCGGATTACTATAAAAAATTGCTCTGATCAGAGAGGTAAAGCATGCTGTAGAATTTCTTATATACCCCACAAGGCCACAATATGAACCTTAAAAGGCTGAATTGCTACTCCAAATTGCTCTCATCAGAGAAGTAACACAAAGTGTAGAGTTCCTTGTATGCCCCACAAGGCCAAAATATGTACCTCAAAAGGCTGAATTTGTGCATTACTGAGTAGAACAATATATTTGTTCACTCCATTAGCACAGTTCGCTTAATGAATTGCACTTAAATTTCTAGTTTGTATGCAGCTGCCAGTCCAAGGACCAACTCCTGGTTTCAGGGCAGGAGTTGGTCCTTGGATTGCTACTCCAAATTGCTCTCATCAGAGAAGTAACACAAAGTGTAGAGTTCCTTGTATGCCCCACAAGGCCAAAATATGTACCTCAAAAGGCTGAATTTGTGCATTACTGAGTAGAACAATATATTTGTTCACTCCATTAGCACAGTTCGCTTAATGAATTGCACTTAAATTTCTAGTTTGTATGCAGCTGCCAGTCCAAGGACCAACTCCTGGTTTCAGGGCAGGTCATGCAGCAGTGAAAATAGGAATCAAGGCAAGTACCTATTTGTTTGGCTTATTCTAGTTTGATCTTTGTTTGTTTCATATCTATGAACGATCTATTTCTTTGTTCTACTACAGATTTATATCATAGGTGGAGTTGGTGATAAACAGTACTACAATGATGTTTGGGTTCTTGATGTCGAAGCTTGTTCATGGGATCATCTTGACATACGTGGTCAGCAACCACAAGGGAGGTTCTCTCATGCTGCAGTCTTCACAGAAACTGATATTGCCATATATGGAGGGTGCGCTCAGCGTAACTCAAACTCCAATTGTTCAGTTTCAATTTGCTGCATGGCATTCTGAATCTTACAATTTTACAGATGTGGGGAGGATGAACGTCCTCTTAACGAGCTGCTCATATTGCAATTAGGATCTGAGCATCCTAATGGTCGTTATAACATATCTATGTGCAAAATTTTTGGTAAGAATTGGATTCACGAGAAGCGGAAATTTCTGAGAACAGAAAACTTGGTGAGTCCCATTTAACAAGTGTTAAGCTTCTTAACTGTTATTTGAACCTTTTGTAGTTAATGTATTGTAACTTGCGTACTTGGAACTCAATTATGCAGCAAAAGAGTGCAATGCTACACATTTCTGACCTCAGTCATAAATCGAGCCAACCAGATGTAGAAACAAGGAACCCCATGTTAAATGGTACTGTGTTCTTAGCTCTGAGTTCAGTGATTACAATTTCTTTTAGTGTTTATGATTTGACCATGCTTTATTTTTTAAAATTTTAGTGAAGGATTACATTGTTCTTTTGTCTTCTTAGATAATGCACTAACAAAGAGGAGAAGAATCAGTGATGCAAGAGTCTGGGATGTTGAATCAGAGCAGGAGGAGCATTCCCTTTCAATGTCTCAACATTCTTCTCCATCACAATCTGATCAAGAGCAGAATATGATCCAGAAATTGCCCAATTCTGGTACAGAGTCCAATTTGCCTGATAAACAACATGCTCGCTGTAAGATGCAGCATCAGCAGGAGCGTCTAAAGCTCATCCAAAGAAACAGTCACAATGTGCAATTCTCGGGCTCTGAATCCACAGGACAGTTAAGGACTGAGCCACTCATTTGCACTAATATCCAGTCGAGGCAAGAAGTGCACTTCCTGACCAAAGATCAGAATCATCAGCTTAAGCCTGCAGTTCATCCCTTGGTAGGGTCTTTGATAGCTCGTAAAAATCACTCATGTCAGTTTTCTCGTCGTTGGTTGGCTGCTAATTTAATCTGTGAACAGATTGGAGCAGAAGTTTTCGGAACAGTGGATGGAGCTTTTGATTCTGGGTACCTTATGACTGCTAATGTAAATGGTCAGATACTCAGAGGCGTCTTATTTACTCCTGTAAGATACTTTACACACATCTTTTGAATTTGAAAAACACATGCATTTATGAATGTTAGTCAATTATTACACAATTGTTTCATATGGTTCTCTTGATCAGGGACCGTGTACTAGAGTCCCAAGGTCTTCACTCAGTCCTCAAGGTTTAACTTGCCCTGTTGCTGTCTCCCAGAATTGCTCAAGTGCCCATGCAATTCCAGTTCATGCTAAGCCACCACAAAGAACAGTTGGTTTATTGCCCCCCGGATGCATTAATAAAGTTAGACAGCCTCAACAAGTGGAAGTCGCCAAAATCCAAGCACCAAATCTGAACAGTGATTTGCATGGTGTCATCCTCACACTGGGAGGACCCGGATCTTAGAATTCACCGACAGAGAATGAATTTAAAGTTTTCCAAAACAAATCAGTGTTTGTGTTACTTCCGTGTGATTATGTAAATTTGTAACACAGTGAAATAAAAATACAAGGTTTCTCTGATGTTTGGCTTGAAAGATATCTTCATAGTTTTGAATTTGTTTCCCAAAACTTCTGCCATATTTCTGTGATTTTTGTTATTTATTTGGTCTGTAATCGTTCTTCTGTTGATGCTTTACTAAAAGATTCTTATTTGCTTCAGAATTCAGGATACCAAGTGTCAGAAAATTGGTCATAGAAATGGTGAATAGCATGCATTATTTATGTAAATCAAACTTTTGTCCTAGTGTTACAATATCGTCAGCATGAATTAGGCAGCAAAATCTTTTGATTTCTGTTTCAAAATTTGGATTTAAGGGATCGAATTTTTTGTCTTCAGATATGAAACCCATGCACATGAATGAGATAAGATTTCACATTAAGGGTCATAAATGGTTTGCTCATACAAATTGCTATTTGTTCCAAGAGCCTGTCGGTGTGGTATAAGTATGAATTCATAGTAACAAGGAGGAAGAACCTCCGGAAATCCAGAAGGGTGGACCGATCCATTTGAATCCTTTCACTTTCACCAGCCTGAATTCCATTATCACCAACCGGAATCAGGAGCTTATAGACAATATAGTAATTCAACCGCTAGCTGGCCGGAAGTTTGTCATCGTTCCTGTCAAGCCCAATACGAAATATGTTCAATTTGAAAACAGAACGTACTGTGATCATCAGATTTTAAATATGAAATTTAATTAAATAATAATATTTAAGTCATTTTTAATTTTGAATTAAATTAATAGAGTTTGAGTTAGTTTAAAACTTAGAGAAGTCCTAAAATACTTTTATAAATAGACTCTTAGGTCCCGTTTAGTTAAGGGACAACACTAAGAACAAGTCCTTGTTCTTACTTTTTTTGCCAAACGTCTCTTTTTTTTCATTTGTGGACCCCACGTCATTAATTGCAGAAAAAATTGCATCCGTAAGAGCAACAAGTTCTTGCTCCAAGCAAGAACAAGATGGTTCTTGGTGGGTTAAGAGTTGAAGAACATCTCCGGGGTCATCAAATATTAATTCTAGAACAAATATGTTGTTGCCAAATAGGCCCTTAGAGTAGAGAAATCTCTCATTATCTTATTCTCTCTCAAACCTTAGCCCTCGAAGTTTTCTCACTCCTCTTTTTTTCTCTCCCCAGGTCCAGAGGTAAGGATCTACTCCTCCCCTTGTGTTTTTCTTTTCTTCCTCTCTTTCTTCTAAGTAAGATTAAAATCCGTTAGGCGAACGTGACGGAGAAAAATGGTAACGCATATCTCAAAGGAATGTGAATGAAGATCAATAGAACGCAAAGAATAACCCAATGAAATTAAGTATGTACATAAATGGATCTCTTAGATATGTCTTTCAACAACAATAACAACACACCCTTATCCCACTAGGTGGGGTCGGCTACATGGATCATGTGATGTCATTGCGCTCTATCATAACCAAATCTTTGAGTATATTATTCTTCAATAGATCTCGTTCTATTAGCTCGGCAAGTGTTCGTCTTGACCTCCATCTTTCTCTTTTAATCGGACTCCAGATTATTTGATCTACCTTCCTTACTGGTGCAACCAGCATCTAATGACCTTCTCTGAACATGACCAAACCACCTCAAATGATTATCTACCATCTTCTCACTAATAAGGGTCATTCCGACTCTTTCACGTATATGATAATTTCTAATCTTATTCTTTCTAGTATGACCACACATCCATCTCAACATCCTCATTATTTCAGCTACTCCCACTTTATGTTCATGTTGTCCCTTCATAGCCCAACATTCACTACCATATAACACTACTAGACTTGTAGTAGTGCGATAGAATTTTTTTTTAATCTTATGGGATATTTTTCTATCATAAAGAACTCCAGTAGCTTTCCTCCACTTACACCAACCAACTTAAATTTTATGGTTAACATCATCATCAACCTCACCATCTTGTCTTATATCTGATCTCAAATATTTAAACTTTATCACTTGAGAGATTGTATCATCTCCTAACCTAACTTCTAAATCGTCTCTAAATTGTCTACTTGTGAAATTGCAATGCATATACTCATGTCTTATTTCTACTTAAATGGAAACCCTTTGACTCAAACATGTTTCTTCATATTTCCAATTTTGCATTAATCTCTTCTCTTGAATCCGCTAAAAGTACTATATCATCAGCAAAGAGCATGCACTTAGGTACCTCCTCTATGATACTTTCGATTATAGCATCGATAACTAAGTTAAATAAATATGGGCTTAAAAATGATCCTTGATGTAGGTCAATTCTTATAGAAAAAACTTTTGTCCCACCTCCTGGTGTCCTAACCTTAGTCAATACCCCATCATACATATTTTGTATAATTTTAATATAGGCAACACCCACTTTTTTTCTTTTGCAATGATTTTCAAAGTACATCTCTTGGTACATGATCATACGCCTTCTCTATATCAACGAAACCATATGTAAGTCTTGTTTTCTACTTCGACACTTTTTCATCATCCCCCTTAGTAAATAAATCGCCTCATTAGTGGATCGTCCTAGCATGAATCCAAACTGTCTCTCAGAAATACTAGTCTCCACTCTCAATATATGTTCAATCACTTTTTCCTACTCATAAGTTTGATTCGTCTACAATTTGCATAATTCTGAATATTTCCTTTATTTTTGTAATGGGAACTAATGTACTTGTTCTCCAATCATCCGACATCTTTTTCAATCGTAAAATCTCATTAAACAATTTACATAACCACAACACACATTTTTCTCCTAAACATTTTCAAACCTCAATCTATATATCATATGGTCCAACAACTTTACCATTCTCCATTTTCTTAAGAGCTTCTCTAATCTCCACGACTCTAATTCTTCGATAAATGATCTATTAAGCTCACCTTCACTAACATCCAAGTCATCCATCATTAAATAACTTATAAAAAATACTCGTAACGGGAACTTTCACATCCATCATTAAAAAATATTTTCAAACCTCAATCTATTAAACTCGTAACGAGAACTTTCACATCCATCATTAAATAACTTATAAAAAATACTCTTTCCATCTATTCTTAATATCTTCCTCGGTGACTAAAACATTACCAACTTCATTTTTTATGCATCTTACTTGATCAACAAATCTCTCAACTCCTTCTCTTTATTCCTTGCAATCTTGTAAATCCTTTGTTCCCCAACCTTTGTCCCTAACTCTTTATAACTCATATGCTTTAGCACAAGCCTCACTGATTGCCTTCTTAGTCTCTCTTTTAGCCAAGCGATACTTTTCTCAATTGTCAGAGCTATTGTCAATGTGTATAGCTTTGAAACAATTCTTCTTATTACGCGCATTTTCTTATACATCTTCATCCCACCACCAAGTCTCCTTATTTCGTGGTCCAAAATCTTTTGATTCTCTTATAATTGCTTTAGCGACCATTTTAACCTTTTGTGCCACGTTCTTCCACATGATGCTAGCATTTCCTTGTAACTCCCACACCCCTTCCTCCAATAACTTAGTCTTAAAAGACTCTCGCTTCTCCCCATTTTAACTATCACCACTTGATCTTTTGATTGGAAATTGTTCGATGTTTTGATTTCATATATTTAATTCACACATTAAGAACTAATAATCTATGTTGTGTGGTCACTCCATGCCCCGTAATCACTTTGCAATTAGTACACCATCTTTTATCAGAATTTCTTGTCAAAAAGAAGTCAATCTGAGACCTATGAGTTCCACTTTTGTATGTGATTAGATATTCCTCTCTCTTTCTAAAACACGCGTTGACAATCTTAAGGTCGTATGCTATAGAAAAAATCAAGAATAGTTTGCCCTTCCTCATTCAACTTCCCAAAATCAAATCACCATGAACCCTTACATTTGGTCCCGCCTTTTTACCCACATGCCCATTAAGGTCTCCCCTAATAAAAAAATTCTCGGTTGGCGATATACTTTCAATCAACCCCTCCATATCTGCACAAAACTTCTCCTTGAGATGTGATTCTACTCTTACTTGAGGTGCATATGCACTAATAATATTCATTGTATCATTTCCAACAATTACTTTCACGGATATGATTCGGTCCTCAATCCTTTTAACTTTCACAACATTCTTCCTTCATTCTTTGTCCGCAATAATGCCAACACCATTTCTTCTCTTTATTTTGCATGTATACCAAAGTTTGGAACCATTGACATTGATCTCTTTACTTCCCTCTCCTTCCCATCTAGTTTCTCGTAAGCACATTATGTTAATCTTACGCTTACTCATTACTTGTGCCACCTCGAAACGTTTCCCATTCAGCGTCCTAATGTTCCAAGAACCTAATCTAATATTACTCTCATGAATTAGCGTCTTTAGCCGTCTTCATCTATTAGAGTGTGGTAGACTTTGCTCATTTAACACTGCATTCAAGCGAGGATGCAGCGACTCTTGCTCTCTTCTTACTGCACTCGAGTCATACAACGCGCTACTTACGGGTAACGACCTAGAATTCACGCAATATCTTCGTTGATCCATGTTCATGAGATTTGACAAGGTTTCACGTTGGATGTGGAGACCTAATAAAACCCTACTCCTTTATCCGAGCTTGGGACTGACTATAAACATAGGCAGAATTTTAGATATGTCTTTCATGTTAAATAATTTCATGCTAGGATTTACCCTAGATGATAGTAGATTATGATTATGATTATGGTTTTTTTTATCATTGTTTAGTCCCCTAAAGATTTATATTATTCGGCCATAGTTTGTATAATATTTTCATGTACCAAAAAATTAATGAAATCTCGGTCAAGCGGCCCAACACAAACTACATCTCCTCGAATATGGACCCCATATGTAAGGATGGGATCCCGATGCCACGACAATCACGAAAGACATGATCTTGGACGATCAAAACATGCACCACGTCCTTCTCGGACACGGCTCGTGTTCATCGATGCAAACCCTAACGTCGCGTCCTTCATAAGAACATAACCTTACAACGCGGGGGACGACCCCCTTCACCGGTCGGAACACATGTCTCGAATTAATTAAATAAAGCAATTGAAGAATAAATAGAACATGGTATGTGTCGATTTTGGACATGAACCACGTCGATTGAAGGAAATCCTTAATAATCACCGTGCATTAAACACGACTCGAGTTGGAATTGAACCCATGGTTCGTGTTGCCTAACATGTTGAACCATGTTAGATTAACTTAATTAAAGAAAGAAATAGGATGATGACAAGACCCTTGTCGAAGATCAGACTCGACCCTCAGACACAGTTCATGTCAAATAAAGAATGTTAATGTTGAACACAGATGGAACATTGTCCGTGTCCTATCCTGACATGGCCATCGAGAAGATGAACCCAGATTAACACGACCCATGTTCATATATGATACGACCTATGTTAGTTCGATGATGTGACCAAAATACTTTATTTTAATTTATTGTAAATCCTAGTTAATACATAATTTTTCTTTAGTATTTTTAAGGACTAATATGTGGACAAGATATGGGTCAACCATATTCACTAAATAAATGATAAGCTCGTCATGCATTGTGAAGTATGGGAGTGACAATGTTATTAATGATGGGGACTAGTAGAATAGTTGTTATCTTGTTTCCTAATTTTCTCCCCGCCTTACAACAAAAGTATTTCTCGAGCATCCTCCCCTTGTGGGTCTCGATCGTGGTTTGTGCACCCCCACTGACCTGTTGGCGAACCTCCAAAGACCCATTAGCCTTTCAAAGTCACCTAAAAGCAACGTTCAAAGTCATTAATGGGATAAGTCAAAGATAACAAGATAATCCACTTGGATTAAAATGCTGCATTGATCATAAGCATCGCATAAGATTAATGGAAGTATCATATGAAAAGAAAGATGATGAATGATTGCTGAATGAAGGATAGTAAAGATGATGAACGAAAAGAAAGTAAAGATGATAAAGGATGAATAGAAGGAAAGCAAAATATGGAAAAGATGATAAATTGTTTAATTGACTTTAGGATATTTAACCAGGATCGATTTCCTGTAGAGAATGTCTTCACTTCAAATTTCAGTATTTATAAACCTATGCACACTCCTACCACCGCAAGTATACGGCAATCGTCGAGTACTTTAGGTGTCGATCCACTAGGACATTTCACTTTCGCGCTTCTATTAATACTCTTCCCGAGTCAAGCTCTCGCGGTTAGGGGGCTTGACACTAGAGGTTCAAGCCCTAACCTGATGCGAAAAATCACACGCTAAATACTCAGCAAGTATACTGGTCGCACAAGTAATAAAGAGATGAGTAGAGTGTCGAACCCACGAGGATTGATGAATTTTAAGATTCTGAAATTTTATCTTGAAAACCCGATTTAAAAGATATTCAGTGAATTAAGATAAGATAAGAGATAAGATAAAAGATAAGATAGAATAAGTAAATGATAAAATATTAAATTTCAGTTTTAAAAGATAAATAGATAAATGAAGTAGGTTGGATTGGTTAGAGATAAAAGATTTGTTAACCACTGTTATCTTTCAGAAT
>LTAE01009516.1:3054-14127 GCA_001647135.1 Pontederia paniculata
AAAGCTCATTGTGAAGAGAGGTGTGGTCTTACCTCTAGAGCGGAGAAAAGACTAGTGTTGTAAAAGGGTTCTTCTCCCTATTCGGAAAGAAGAGTTGATAGTGAAACTCCGAAGTTCTCAATGCGTGAGGAGTCGGAGCCGGGATGTAGGCAAAGGAGTTGGGCCAAACCTCGTCAACAAATCTTCTTCTTGTGTTTTCACTTCTTTTCTCTTGCACTTATTATTAATTTTCTAAGTGATAATCTATCTTGTGCTAATTGTTTTGAAAAATATTTTTACACCAATTCACCCCCCCTCTTGGTGCCAAGTGATCCAACACAAATGAGCTCCGCTTATCATCCACAAACTAATGGTCAGATAGAGGTAGTTAATCGTTGCATGCAGCAATATTTGAGATGTTTTTCTATGCATCGACCAGAGACTTGGACTAAGTATCTATCTTGGACCGAGTATTCGTTTAATACCTCCGTTCACTCAGGTGCTAAGTTTACACCGTTTGAAGTGGTCTATGGTCGAAGGCCCCCCTACAATTCCTATGTATATAAGGGGACAAACTAAAGTTGAAGCAATGGAGACATATTTGATGGATAGAGATGAAGTGTTGCACTTATTATGGATCAATTTACTACGAGCTCAACAGCGGATGAAGACGTTTGCCGATCTACATCGCACTGATAAAGAGTTTTCCGTAGGTGATAGAGTATTGGTAAAGATACAACCTTATAAACAACATTCTTTAGCCGGACAAAATATTCACAAACTATCTCCTAAGTTTTATGGTCCATTTGCAGTAAAGAAACGGATTGGACAAGTTGCTTATGAGTTGGAATTACCAGAGGGCACTAAGATCCATACATCGTTTCATATTTCAAAATTAAAACAGGTGTGTGGGCAAAGTGAGATTTCGGAATCCTTGCCTATCCTTAATAATAGGTCGGATGTCCTACTTTCTCCTATTGCCATAATTTCTAGTAGAGTTATTGAAAGCGGTGACTGTTCAATAACTCAGGTCCTTGTGCAGTGGGAGGGTAAGGATCCTATTGATGCTACATGGGAGGATCTTACTACTATTAAACAGTATTATCCTACTTTTAACATCGAGGACGATGTTCAATTTTCAAAGGAGGGAGAAATTGATATGCCTAGAAATGAAGAAGAAGGAGAAATAAGAGAGAGCAGAGGAGAAAGAGAGACTGTAGAAGAAAACATCAGTTGCTAGAAGGGGAAGAAAATATCAACAACGAAAGAGCAGAAGGAGATAAAGGAGAGACTGCAGGAGAAAACATCAGCAAAGGAGTAGAAAACATCAGCATTAAAGGAGCAGAAAGCAGCATCAATGAAGCAGAAGAAGAAATCGCGAAAGAGGACAACAACAAAGAAAGAACGAGGAGGCAAAGAAGAAAACCGGTGTACTTCAAAGACTTTGAAATGTAAAGAAATAATTTTTATAATAATAAATGAAGAAGAGAGATAGGAGGGGAAAACCATCTAATATAAATAGAAGGGGTTGTAAGAAAAGAAACTTATCTTTTGGAGTTGAGAATACAGAAGCCTTGAGCTTGGACCACGCCGGGAGCTCGAATCCCTTCCCCTCATCTTCTTCCTTTATCAACTCTTGACTTCTTCAACTTCTTCTCTCATCTTCTCCACCTTCTAATGATTCCATCTACCGAGAGTTGTGCGTCTTCCTGCATCGCCGGCCACCTGGATCTTGAGGTCTTCGTTACTCAGCGACGAGGCGGCGAGAGCGGCTCTGGAGCGACGAAACCCTAACATCTGCGAAACAAGCGAAGAAGAGTAAGAAGACCTAGAGAGAAAAATACGCCAATGTTCTTATATTTTTCCAGGCGGAGTTGACGAGGTGTGTCTTGGCGCGCGCTCAAATGGGCCTCAGCAACGTTGGGCTGAATAGTGAAGATTAACAGTAACATTTTATAATAATTTGAAAGAAAAGTAAAAGATTCCGGCAGGAACTCTGGTTGGCCTCATCAATTTGGTGCTTTCATTGAGAGACCTCACCGGAGAAGAGCTGCAAAGAACCTGCAAGAACAGAGTTATCAAGAACTGCATCATGGCCGAAGGAACGAGATGGGCTCGCATGGAAGAATTGTTAGTAAACTGCAAAGATTCATGGAGCAACAATTCAATACGTTCGGTGAACGAATGGACACCTTGAATTCAAAGTATGAATCTCTAGCCAAGAAAGTTGATAAACATGTCGAGGAAGAATGAAGTAATCAGCAAGAAACAACCAATTCTTCAAGAATGGGTACAAATTCTCAACAATCTGCAACTAATAGTTTCTTGAGGAATATTAAATTGAAAATTCTTAAGTTCTGGGGAGAAAACCCACTCGGATGGCTATCCAAAGCGGAACAATTCTTAGATTTTTATGAAGTTGAAGAGAAAGATCGGATTACTGTTATTGCTTTTGCTTTTGAGGGATCAGTGTTGCAGTGGTATCAATGGATGTATATGAACAAACAACTGAGTTCATGGGCAAATTTTACCAAGTCCTTAGAGGTCAGATTCGGACCTTCGGAGTTTGAAGATTTTCAGGGAGCATTGTCAAAATTAACTCAGAATGGAACAATATTAGAATACCAATCCCAGTTTGAAAGATTATCTAATAGAGTGATCGGGATACCGGAATCATTTCTATTATCTTGTTTCATATCGAGTCTTAAACCTAATATCAGGCGAGAAGTGCAATCATGTCGTCCTACAACTCTTATGAATGCTATAGGGCTGGCCAAATTGCAAGAAGAGAAGTTGATGGAATGGAGAGATTCAATAGTGCAATCTCAAAGAACAATAGGAACTACGGGTGCATCAATGAGAAAAATCAGTGAATAACTAAGCAACAATTGAATTATCAACTGGGAAATCATCTCAGTCTACTGCAGTTAGTATCCTTAAACCTAATACCGAGGTTAGAAAAGAAGCAAACTCACTACCTCTAAGGAAATTGACACCGGCAGAACTAATGAGTAGAAGAGAAAAGGGTCTTTGTTATAATTGTGATGAGAAATTTCATAGCAGACATAAATGTAAGCCAAAATTCTTATTATTAATGGCAACAGACAATGAAATAGAAACATAAAGGGAGGAAGAATCTGAACCAGTAGAGATCAGTTTTCACGCTTTGTATGGAGTTGTGCTACCTCAAACACTAAGACTTACAGAAAAATACGAGGAAAGGAGGTGACTATTTTGGTGGACAGTGGATCAACTCACAATTTCATTTAGGTGAGAGCTATCAGAAAATTAGGCCTTGTTAGAAATCCATCTGCTAACTTCAGTGTTATAATTGGAAATGGAGATAAATTGAGATATGAAGGGGTTTGTCCACAGTTAAATTTTTAATGCAACATATCAGTTTTACATATGATTTTTACGTCTTGCCAATTGAAGGGGTGGATTTGGTTTTGTGAGTTCAATGGATGCAGAAATGGGGTCCAATCACAGTTGATTATAATCAATTATCAATGGAATTTCAGTGGAAAGGACAAAAGGTGCAGAGGGAAATCTATCTGTTAAACCTCAATAAGTTACTTATCAGCAATTGAGGAAACTGATCAAGGTAGAGAAAGTTATGAGATGTTATAGAATTGAGAATATAACAGATCAGTTTTCGGTGGAGAAAAGTGAAGAAAGTAAACAAATAAAACTAATTTTAGGAAAATTCGGAAAGGTATTTGAAAGTCCAACTGAGCTTCCATCACTCAGAGATGTACAACATCATGTACATTTGATAGATGAGAGCAAACCAGTGAATGTCCGACCTTATCGGCGATATTATTCAATACAGTTCAGAAAAGTTATCGTTATCCACATTTTCAGAAAAGTGGGATAGAAAAATTGGTTAAAGAAATGATGGAGCAATGTATTATTCAATACTGTTCCAATCCTTTTTCAAGCGGGTACTTTTGGTTAAAAAAAAAGATGGGACGTGGTGATTCTGTGTGGATTATAGAACTTTAAACAATATTACTATCAATGACAAGTTTCCTATACCAACAATTGATGAATTATTAGATGAATTACATGGGGCTGCTTATTTTTCAAAGTTGGATCTAAGGGCAGGATACCATCAGATCAAAATGAGTCATAATGATATTCATAAGACTGCTTTTAGAACTCATGAAGGCCACTATGAGTTCCTGGTTATGCCATTTGGACTTACTAATGCTCCCTCAACTTTCCAAGCTATAATGAACAAATTATTTGATGTACATCTCATAAGTTTATTATAGTTTTCTTTGATGACATTTTGGTCTACAGTCAGGATTTACAGATACATTTACAACATCTCAAAATAGCTCTGCAATGTTTACAAGATCAGCAGTTTTATGTTAAAAGAGCAAGTGTAGTTTTGCTCATATTCAGATTGAATACTTGGGGCATGTTGTCTCTTACAATGGGGTGGGACCGGATGTGTCCAAGATTGAGACAATTAAGGAGTGGAAAATTCCTACCAATCTTAAGCAATTAAGAGCATTTTTGGGGCTTACAGGCTATTACAAAAGATTTGTTAGAGGATATGCCAACATTGCCAACCCTCTAACAAACTTGCTTAAGAAGGATTCGTTTAAATAGACAGAAAATGCTACAAAGGCATTTGAGGTTCTAAAGATAGCTATGAGTACAACCCTTATATTACAGCTACCCGATTTTGAATTTATGGTAGAGACAGATGCATCTGGGAGCGGGATAGGAGTTGTATTACTACAGGGAATCCATCATATTTGCTATTTTAGTAAAAAGTTAACTCCTACTATGAAAAAGGCATTTGTTTATGTCCGAGAATTATATGCTATTGTTGAATCTGTTAGAAAATGATGACAATATCTACTTGGACATCATTTTATCATCAAAACATATCATAAAAGTCTAAAGGAAATATTGACTCAAGTTATTCAGACACCAGAACAACATCAATATGTTGTCAAGTTAATGGGGTATGATTTTTCGATCACTTATAAACCAGGAACAGATAACAGAGTTGTTGATGCTTTATCAAGACATGAATTAACAGAGGTTATGTTTTATGGACTTTCTATGCCTATTTTCAACTTTGTGGATTCTCTCAAGCAGGAATATTATACTAATGACCAATTGAAGTCATTAGTAAAGCATGTAGAACAAGGTGAGGAAACACAACTGGGCTTAACTATTAGGAATGGACTGCTATATAAACAACATAGATTGTTCTTGGTACCTACATCTACTTTGATTCTTTTAATATTAAAGGAATTCCATGAGACGCCTACTGTGGTCATTTGGGGTCTTTCAAGACTTATAAGAGAATAAATTCAGAATTCATCTGGACATGTATGAAGACTACAGTACGGAGAATTTTGTTCGGGAATGTCAGGTGTGTCATCAAGTTAAATACTGCAATACATCACCTCTGGGCTTACTACAACCTTTTCCAATATCAGAAAGAATATGGGAGGATATCTCTATGGATTTTGTCACATCCTTGCCAAAATCTAGTGGATATACAGTAGTTTGTGTGGTGGTTGACCGATTATCCAAATATTGTCATTTTGGAGCCCTACATACACATTATACCGCATTAAAAGTGGCTAAATTGTTTATTGACATGGTGGTCAAATTGCATGGAATACCTCGGACAATAGTATCAGATAAAGATACCATTTTCCTAAGTACATTTTGGAAAGAGTTATTTCATTTGAGTGGAACCAAACTACAAATGAGCTTGGCTTATCATCCACAAACTGATGGTCAGACAGAGGTAGTTAATCGTTGCATCCAGCAATATTTGAGATGTTTTGCTATGCATCAACCAGAGACTTGGACTAAGTATCTATCTTGGGCCGAGTATTCGTTTAATACCTCAGTTCACTCAGGTGCTAAGTTTACACCTTTTGAAGTGGTCTATGGTCGAAGGCCCCCTACAATTTCTATGTATATAAGGGGACAAACTAAAGTTGAAGCAGTGGAGACAGATTTGATGGATAGAGATGAAGTATTGCACTTATTACGGATCAATTTACTACGAGCTCAACAGCGGATGAAGACGTTTCCCGATCTACATCGACTGATAAAGAGTTTTCCGTAGGTGACAGAGTATTGGTAAAGATACAACCTTATAAACAACATTCTTTAGCCTAACAGAATATTCACAAACTATCTCCTAAATTTTATGGTCCATTTGCAGTAAAGAAACAGATTGGACAAGTTCCTTATGAGTTGGAATTACTAGAGGGCACTAAGATCCATCCAGTGTTTCATATTTCAAAATTAAAACATGTGTGTGGGCAGAGTGAGATTTCGGAATCCTTGCCTATTCTTAATAATAGGATGTTCTACTTTCTCCTATTGCCATAATTTCTAGTAGAGTTATCGAAGGCGGTGGCCGTTCAATAACTCAGGTCCTTGTGCAGTGGGAGGGTAAGGATCCTATTGATGCTACATGGGAGGATCTTACTACTATTAAACATTATTATCCTACTTTTAACATCGAGGACGATGTTCAGTTTTCAAAGGGGGGAGAAATTGATATGCCTAGAAATGAAGAAGAAGGAGAAATCAGAGAGAGCAGAGGAGAAAGAGAGACTGTAGAAGAAAACATCAACAGCGAAGGGGAAGAAAATATCAACAGCAAAAGAGCAGAAGGAGAGAAAGGAGAGACTGAAGGAGAAAACAACAGCAAAGGAGTAGAAAACAACATCAGTAAAGGAGCAGAAAGCAGCAGCAATGAAACAGAAGAAATCGCGAAAGAGGACAACAACAAAGAAAGAACGAGGAGGCAAAGAAGAAAACCGGCGTACTTCGAAGACTTTGAAATGTAAAGAAATCATTTTTGTAATAATAAATGAAGAAGAGAGATCGGAGGGGAAAATCGTCGAATATAAATAGAAGGGGTTGTAAGAAAAGAAACTTATCTTTGGAGTTGAGAATACATAAGCCTTGAGCTTGGAGCCGTCGGGAGCTCGAATCCCTTCCCCTTCATCTTCTTCCTTTATCGACTCTTGACTTCTTCAACTTCTTCCCTCATCTTCTCCACCTTCTAACGATTCCATCTATTGAGAGTTGTGTGTCTTCCTGCATCGCCGACCATCGACGATCTTGAGGTCTTCGTTACTCAGCGACGAGGCGGCGAGAGCGGCTCCAAAGCGACGAAACCCTAATACCTGCGAAACAAGCGAAGGAGAGTAAGAAGACGGAGAGAGAAAAATACGCCAACGTTCTTATATTTTTCTAGGCGGAGTCGACGAGATGTGTCTTGGCGCGCATGCTCAAATGGGCCTCGGCAACGTTGGGCTGAACAGTGAAGATTAACAGTAACATTCTACAATAATTTGAAAAAAAAGTAAAAGATTCCGGTTGGAACTCTTGTTGGCTTCATTAGGGAGACAAATATTCCTTGCTACATATTGTAAGAAGGCATTACAACTAATTGAGCCGTAGAAAGGTCCCGATGATCAAAGTAATGACTTTGAAAAGAGTTCATGTCTAGATTAGGGTGTGATATTAGATAGCATGAGGTTGAAGCGAATTTGTATACGACCTAACACAAAAGGATCCACTCCTTTTGGCCCCATGTGGCTGCATATGGACTAACTCAAAATTATTTTTTTTAATTCAATTGATAGTCTATTGGCCTTAATCCAATGAGACTAGTGTAACTCAAAAAAGAGAAAGAATAAGTTAGTCTCTAATTTTTTATTCTTTTCCTCATAAATATGGTGAGACCTACAGAGAAAGTAAAATGAGTTTTTGGTTCAATTATGAGGAACAAGATTTTAATCCAGATCTTATTCTCCAACCAAACAACTCCTTTATGATTATATTATTTTTTTCTTTATATAATATTTCATATATTATGATAAAGTTGTCACTAAAAATTTACAGTAAAATTATCTCAAAAAGAGTGACAATAAAGACTTCCAAATGAAAATTTTGAAATGTAATAGTTTGGAACAAATTTGGATATAATTTAAAATGAAAATTTTAGAGTCGAATAAGATCGCTTTGAGACTTAAATAAAGGATTTAAGCTTAATTTTTTAAATTTTAGTTGATATAAAAATAAGTGAATAATTATAAATTTAAAATTAAATAAGTAAGTAAAATAAATAAGATTAAGAATAGCATGTAATTAAGTAATTTTATATAAAGTAATTACTAATAATATTATTTTGGAATCAAATGGCCGGATCATATATTGAGTTATCATGTGCAATTCTTTTTATCTGTATCCAACCGAATTTTTTTAAATCGGATCATATTTCATCTTAAACATTTTGAATGAGAACCACCCGTGTTCATCCACATCCAAAATCAAGGTGGCATTTTTTTTCTTCTTTTGTTATTATGATTTTGAGACACTTAGAAGGTTATTGTCTTCAAAAAAACCTGGCCGAGAAGAAAAAAATAAATAAAACTTAAAACTTTCAACAGTGATGACTTTTACAATTAACTTTGAGATCTCTCGACTTGTTGTTAAGTAGTGACCTGTTTATCCAAATCAGGTGATACTTAAATAGTGGGGATCAAATTCTTAAGAAGAAACTTTTATTGTCGTAAACTATTTTTATTTGTGTTATATGCTTGGACTTCTATTGTAATACTAAAATAGTTTAATATTTGTATAAGATCAGCTTTCAACTTATATATTAGTTATAAAATAGATATATTCTTCTTCAAAACTTGTATGTCTATAATTTTACAATTCATATTGCGCTTATGAACACATCTAGCACTTAACGACCATTTCTTATGAGAAATATGAACTGCACCCAAGGCCAGCTGGAGGCCGAAGCCAATTTGTGGTCCTTAATTCTTAATAGCTAGTATGTGTATATATATTTGTGTGCGTGTGTGTATTATTTTCATATATCATTAATTATGCTTATAAATTGTAATTAATTCATAATATTTAGAATTCATTTTTTCTTCTTCAAATTATGAATTTTTTTTTTCTCACATAATTCTTTTTGTTATACCTCAACTGTGTTTTAATGCATGCAAATCTCGTCTTCTCTTATTCATTCATTTATTATAAACTCTTCTTGACTTTAAAATTGATTGATTTTAAAGATTTAAATAAGGATCTCATATGCCAAAAACATTGAAAAAATAAATTAAGATATAATGCATTTCTGTATTATTTCCCTTTGAAGTTTTTCGCCCTGACTTCTTTATTGCGCATTAGAAAAGAAACCAAAGACCATAATTATTAAGAGAATGTAGAACTTGACGGATTCCTCCAATTCAAGGAAGATCGAAGGAACAGCCATCGATGTGAGATCAGCAGCAAAAAAAAATGTTCAATTTCTGCGATCAATCTTTTTTCTCTTGAGAATGATGATTTTGAAATTAGAATTATTAACTTTTTTTATTTCTCAATCAATCAAAATCCTCCACCACCCAGCTGTTAAAGAAACCCAGTGACCAATAATTGGATTGATTGCTTCAACTCAGAAGCTATTTGAATAATAGAATGGAAAGATCTCATACGTAATCTTACTCCGGACTTACCCTTGTCCGAAGCATTTTTGTCTAGAATGATAATTACACATGACATGTTTTTAAAGTTTCTTTAGGAAAAATATTAGTAAGTATTTGATAAATAGTAAAAAATTCGCAAGCAAATTGTAGACTTTGTGGATGCTGGATCAAGTCTATGAGAACAACAATCAAATAAGGTGGAGTTAAGATTAACGGTTCCTACTGCAAGCAAGATTTAGATCGTTGTTCTTGCCATTATTTCTGGATCAAAATATGTTTCTATGAATAGCAATTGATGAAGCAAATATTTAAGTAAAATGTTTAATTATTTATTACATTTTTTACTACTATCTAATGGTGATATATTTTCAAAACATATATAGTTGAGATGATTTCAAAAATATTCTTCGTTTTTTTCAAATTATTTTTGTTTAACTTTTGAATAGCACCATATTATTATTATTAAAATTATCAACACCCTTCACAAAAAAGAAAGATGAATTGTATTTTGGACAAACTCCGTTCACGTTCAATTAGTTTCGACTATTACATTTCTTATTATTTATACTATTGTTGGTCTTCGGTCGTCCGCCTTTGATCTGTCGGTCGTCCTCAGGTATGTTGATCGTCCACCCTGATCCGCTGGTGCTCGTCCGTCCTGGTCCGCTAGTTCAATCGGTCGTCCGCCTTTGATCCGACGGTCGTCCTCAGGTATGTTGGTTGTCCGCCCTGATCCGCTGGTGGTCGTCCGCCCTGGTCCACTGGTTCATCGATCGTCCGCAGGTTTGCTGATCGTCCGCCCTAGTCCGTTGGTTCATCGGTCGTCCGTCTTTGGGTTCGTCGGTCGTCCGATGTCTCCAGTTGTGTGTCAACTTGCACTTCGTCATGTCCCCACGAGTTGACATTTTTAAACGTCGGTCGCCCGATGTCTCCAATTGTGTGTCAACTTGACATTTCATCATGCCCCCGCAAGTTGACATTTGTGAAACGTCTAACATTCCTTACTTCTGTATTAACCTTTCATGCTGCTGAATTCCTAAGCCTTTAGTCATAACATCAGCTAGTTGATTTGAAGTAGAAATGTATCTGGTCTGAATTATTTTGTTTTGAACTTTCTCTCTAACAAAGTGACAATCTATCTCTATATGTTTTGTTTGTTCATGAAACATTGAATTTGAAGCTATTTGAATTGTTGTTTATTATCACAGAAAACTTGAGTTTGCTTCAGATTCTGCAGTTCAAAATCCTTCAATATTGCAACGATCCAAACAATTTCATATGTGGTTGATGTCATACTTCTATATTCTGCCTCTATTGAAGATCTGGAAATTGTGCTTTGTTTTTTTGCTTTCCAGGAAATTAAACTATCACCTAGTTTAATGCAATATCCAGAAACTAAACGTCTTATGATCAAGCATGAAGCCCAATCTGAATCACAAAAGGCTTGTATCTGATAATTCTTATCAGCTGATAAAAACACTCAAATCCCTGGTTTGCCTTTTATATATCTAATCACTCTCTTGGCTGCTTTCATGTGTGATAATTTTGGAGCATGCATAAACTGGCTCAATGTCTGAACTGCAAAAGTAAT
>LTAE01009517.1:0-18446 GCA_001647135.1 Pontederia paniculata
AACCCTATGCAGCACTCAAGAACCAAACACATTGACTTAAGGTATCATTTCATTAGAGAACATGTATCACTCAAAACCATCTCTATAGAACATGTCCCAACTGAGCGATAGTTAGCTGACATATTCACAAAACCCTTGGGAGGAGATAAGTTTAATATGCTAAAGAGAGAAGAATTAGAATGATGGACTTAGGAACTTAACAAACAACTTAACTTATTGGTGACTTGTTTATGTGAGTATCATTGATTAATAAAGTTGTAAATTGACTGTGTTGCACAACACATACATGAAAAACATTTATTTTCTTGTAGATGTCTATCCTAAATGGAACTATAAAGAACCTTGAGTAGTAAATGATAAAGTGATTAAGTATCAGGTTAACTTCGACGTCCACTCCCTACATTTCAGACGACCGAAATTAATTCATGACTTAGGAATAGTTCAAGCAAAGGTCGTCCTCTGAAATCACAAGACAACCACTGCGATCATGACTTAACATCCCACCCTACTTCGGTCGACCTATCATTCATTTCGGGTGACCGATGTTGCGAACACTATATATATATAGTGGGTCACCCCTAATCGTCATTATATTTTGAATCTACTCAAAGGCGACTCTTCGTGTTCTTCCGTCTTCTTCCCTCCGAGTAGCGTTCAAACCTTCTGCAACTCCTAGAAAACTCGAAGCAATCAACACGTTTACAGACAAAGATTCAAATACTTAAGTAAACCTAAAACATCATTTCTTACTTCGTGAAGTTCAAATTCTAGGTTTTTATCATCTAAATCCTGAAGGTTCAAAGTCTGTTGTGAATGCTATTCTTTTCTGACAAAATCAAATCACTTCATTTCTTTTTCCTTCACTACTCTTTTCTGCCATCTTGAAACCTTGTGTTCTTCTCTGTCCATTAGAGTCATGTCACTCGTTAAGAAAATTGCTAAGAAACGAAGACTAGTAAAAAGGGCACAAACAGACGAACAAGTAAATGAATCATCCTCCTCCATTCCACAAGAACCAGTTGTCACAACCGAACCTCCTTTCAATGAAAATCAAATCACAGAAAACCCCCTTCAACTGACCCAGACTTGAGTTCCCGGTGGTACATTAGTGAGTTGGTTCAAAATCAATACTTAACTTACTATGATGAACATCGTCTAATTGAACCATACCACTCCATTGATTGGAAAAGTCTTCAACTCCTTGGTCTAAAAGAAACATTTAAACAATGTGATTGGATTAAATTTCTTGATCTTGATCAACCAGTCCATCCCCATGTTGTAAAATATTTTTATGCAAACCTCACATATGATGACACTTATCAAGAAATTAAAACCTATCTGCATGGCAAACACTTCTCCATGACAGAATTCAAGTTGAATGAAATTCTTGACACTTCCGGGTTCCCACATTTAAAACTTGCTCCAATGCATTGGCCTCACACCACCTACACTCAGAATCAAGCTGCACTAGCTGTGAGTGGAGGAAAGGTTGATACTTTTTGTCCAAGGAACCTTCCACAAATACCTCTCTCTTGTCATGAAAGTTGTACACCACATAATCACTCATGTTATACTTCCTAGAGTTGGTCACTACACAGGAGTAAATCTCCTTGATTTACCTGTCCTTGCACATCTTGTCGACCCTGCAGCTCCTAGAATTTCCCTAGAAAATCTTCTCATGTATCAGCTAATCAAAACCAAAGAGAAGGTACACTCTAAATGGACCAAGGGTTCTCGCTTATACTTTGGAAACCTCATCACCTTCATGGTTTGCAAAACCCTTAAATTTAGGTTTGCTGCTAATGAAGAAGTCCTTCGCCTTACCAAAAATGACAAGATCTCTTTCACTACCCTGACCAGAAAGGAACCCACCAAGGACACTCCCCAAACCACTGAATTCCCATCTGATTCTGAGTATCAAGAAACCATGTGTCCACAATCTCAAAACTCCAAGAGATACCTCAACAACTGAAAACCCTGAAACTCCTTTGCAACCCTCTCAGCCACTTAGGACTCCCACCACTGCTGCCGGCACTTCCACATTCTCAACCACTAGGCCTCCAAATAGAGCAGATTAGACTACCTTGTGCACCAAAGTGGACCTCATGTCAACTCAGTTAAGCACAATGTCCACCCAACTAAGTCAAGCTCTTGAGCTACTAAGGAAAATTGAAGAAGAGCAGTTCGACAGTGTTGAAGTTAATAAAGATATTGTTGTCCATCATAATCAAGCCTGTCAACAATGGGAGATTATGGATGGGTTCATGAGGGCAATAGGGTATGATCCCTATGCACATCCTCCTTTTGATAATTACAAAGGGGGAGAAAACATTCAGAGGAGTGAACCTGCACCCCTAGAACCTGTATCCCCAGAAGAGGAGACACTTGAACCCATTGTAGAAGAGGTTCAAAAGGAGAGAAATAAGGAAGTCTTTGAAGGAGAAGCTCAGGGTGATGATCAGAGAGCTGAAGAAGAAGCTAAGGGTCATGAAGATAAGAGAGATCATGATAAAGATAATGGAACTGATCTGCAAATTCAAAGGGAAGCTGATGCAGGGGAGGAAGATATTGACCTTCAAAGTGGAACAACTGATCAACGAAGAAACTCTACACAAGAAGAATAAGTTGTCCAAGCAATCATTGAGATGCAAGATGGACAAGTCACTACTGAATCGACAACTGAAAGAACTGGCATAGATGACGAATTTCAAGAGCAATTTGATGAACAGGAAAATGAAATCAACATTCTTTTGACAGATGCAGTCAACAAAATTCTAGAGGAAACAACAAATGCTACTAAGGACATAGCTGGAAGCTCAACACATTCTTCCTCTGAAAAGAAGTTTGGAAAAAAACTTCAAGAGGAAGAAGAAGGACAAGGACCAAGAAGATTAGATAGATGCATTTTGTATTAAAGACAAATCTGTGTATGTAAATATTTTGAGTCTGAATGGCTTTAATGTATGATATTCTTTTTTTGTGTGAATGACATTCTACATGAAAAAAATGAAATGCAAGTTTTTTTTTAAATTTGTTGTGCAAAGATAATTTCTGAAGTATGCTTCTCAATGATAAGTGCTAAAATAAACTGCAGAGCATTTCTAATTTAAATGTCTTGAAAATATGCATGAGTTAAGGGGGAGAATTGCTTGATAATAAGAGATATATGATTAAGGGGGAGCATTTCTGGTTAGTTAAATTTCTATATGATGTTTATGTTTAAAACTAACCCTAAGTTCACTCATAAATTGTAATCATAAAAAATGAGGAGATTGTTGAATCTAGGATCCCGAGATTATTTTGATGATCACAAATTTGTGAGGAAGCTTAGTTTGTACTAATGACTTTTTAGAATTGATCTATGAAAGACAGAATTTTTATGTTCAGTCGGTGACAGGTCGATCGAAGTTGAAGAACGAACGACCTATGCACAGAGAAAACATAAAGGAAAAATCCTAATGTGAAGTGATCGTCCTTAGGATGCAATGAGGATGACCGGAGTAAAGAAGAGAGACTGAAGAAATTTGATGATCACAAATTTGTGAGGAAGCTTAGTTTGTACTAATGACTTTTTAGAATTGATCTATGAAAGACAGAATTTTTATGTTCAGTCGGTGACAGGTCGATCGAAGTTGAAGAACGAACGACCTATGCACAGAGAAAACATAAAGGAAAAATCCTAATGTGAAGTGATCGTCCTTAGGATGCAATGAGGATGACCGGAGTAAAGAAGAGAGACTGAAGAAACATGAACTAAATACTGAGCAGTCGACCGAGAAGGAACAGTGGGCGATTGAAGTATTTTGTTGAGGAAAGAGGTCGTCCGAGAGCTTAGGGCTTAAAGCAGAGGTCGACCAAAAGGAATGACGAGAAGATTGAAAGGTCGTCTGAAGTTGAAGAGCAGACGACCGAGGTACTCAGGATGAAGAAAGAGGTCATCCGAAAACTTTAGAGTTAAAGTAGTGGACGACCGGGAGTACATTAGAGTTGAAGTGAAGGAATGTACGGTCGTCCTGAGTTGAAGAGCGAATGATCGAAAGATTTCAGAAGAATGAAAGGTCGTCCGAAGGCTTTGGCATTAAAGTAGTGGGCGACCAAGGAAACGATGGGTAGAAAGAAAGGATGTCCGAAGTTGAAGAGCAGACGACCGAGTGACTCCAGACAAAAAGTAATGGTCGTCTGAGAGCCTTAGTATTAAAGCAGTGGACGACCGGAAGAGTGTCTGAGCTGAAGTGAAGAAATGAAAGGGCATCCGAAGGATCATCAGACGATCGGCGTAATTCACGTGAAGATAGTGGACGTCCGAGATTTTGTGAGTCAGAGTAGTAAACGACCAAAGAACCTAACAGAAGAATGAAAGGTCGCCCAAAGAGTCGAAGAATTTCAGAGGACGTTCGAAGAATTTCAAAGGACATCCAAAGAATGTCAGAAGAAATCAACGGATGCCCGAGAATCTCAGTGAGCAATGAGAGGATGTCCGAAGAATATCATAAGAGTTGAAGAACGAAGTACAAGTCAAGATCGGACGACCGAAGGATTGGCGTACAATCGGCGGATGACCGAAGGAGCTTGACAAGAGACTTCAACTGAAGTAAAGGTCGATCGGAGGATTGGAGTGCAATTAGCGGATGACCAGAGAAGAGTTGAAGAATGAAGTACAAGTCAAGATCGGGCGACCGAATGATTGGTGTACAATCGGTGAATGGCTGAAGGAGCTTGACAACAGACTTCAACTGAAGTAAAGGTCGATCGGAGGATTGGAGTGCAATCAGCGGATGACTAGAGAAGAGTTGAAGAACGAAGTACAAATCAAGATCGGACGATCGAAGGATTGGCGTGCAATCAACGGGAGATCGAAGGAGCTTGACAAAGGAACAAAGGCTAAAGCTCTGAACTGCGGACGCCCGAAGGTGAATGGTGGATGATCGAAGCATCAGACGACAATTCCATGGATAACTTCACTAAAGCAGCGGTCGACCGGAGCAGAGGAAGCGGACGACTGAGGGGTAGGTGAAGAGTACTATACTTGCATTAACAACTAGTTTTCTGCGAGAGAGATTATGTCGTTTTGTGCAAGAGTATAAATTGTAATCTTAAGAGTCTTGGGAAGTAACTTTTGGCAAACTTGTGTAGAGAACTTGAGAGCTTTCGTGAATAGCCTTAGTTCCTCCTTCTGAGTATTCAAGTGACGAATCCATAGTAGAAGGAAGTAAAGTGTGCGTTCAAAAGTGAACATTTGTAAGAGGTTGTCTCCTTGTCCTCGAGAGAAAGAAAGGAGAAGAAGAAGTTGTAAGGGAGCTTTCGCCCTTGAAGAAAGAGTTTAATGATCTCCGGAGATCTCGAGCTTGAGAAGACCGGAGCGAGATCGTAGGCCAGGAGTTCGGTCGAATCTCGTCAACAAACATTTGTTTGTTTGTTTTCTTCTGTCTTACATTTGCATTTGTGTGCTAAGACTAGTTTAGATTGTCGAAAATTTTAATACACCAATTCACCCCCCCTCTTGGTGCCATCTAGATCCTACAAGAGTGGCACTCAAGACATTAAGGAAAAATAAATTATATGCTAAGTTTCTCAAATGTGAGTTTTGGCTTGATAAGGTGGTATTCTTGGGACATGTCATATCAGCAGATGGGGTGCTTGTTGATCCATCCAAGATAGAATTTATCGTTAATTGGGAAGTACCAAAGAACGCCAAGGAGATTCGTAGTTTTCTCAGATTGGCAGGATATTATAGGATATTTGTGAAGGGTTTCTCCAACATAACAGGGCCACTTACTCAACTCTTAAGGAACGATGCAAAGTTTGTTTGGACAAATAATTGCCAACACAGTTTCCAAGAACTAAAGAATCGTTTAGTGTTCGTGCCAATTCTAACATTGCCAGTTGGAAGAGAGAATTTCGTGGTATATAGTGATGCGTCGCGACAAGGGCTAAGTTGTGTACTGATGCAACATGGGAAGGTGATTGCCTATGCATCAAGACAGTTGAAACCACATGAAATAAACTATCCGACCCACGATTTGGAGTTGGCAGGCATTGTGTTTGCACTGAAGATATTGATGCACTATTTGTATGGGGAGCATGTGCAGATCTTTAGTGACCACAAAAATTTGAGAAATTTGGCTACACAAAAGGAACTAAACATGAGACAAAGAAGATGGATGTAGTTGATCAAAGATTATGACTTGACCTTGGACTACCATCCAGGGAAGGCCAATGTTGTAGCTGATGCGTTAAGCAGGAAATCTAGAGAAGGTGACATGCTTGATGATATAAATAAGATATCTCCAATTGAGGATCTTACAAGGATGATCTGCAACCTAAGGATCGACAACCAAGGTGGATTACTTTCCAATCTTCGAGTCATACCAATGTTGATGGAAAGAACTAGAATAGGGCAGAAGCATGATGTTGGCACGACGATGATCTTAGACCAGTTAAAGACTGGTGTTGGAGAAAAATATCGATTACTTGAAGATGGAACTCTTATGTTATAGAATAGGATTTATGTACCCAAAGCACGATTTCAGAAGGGAGATTATGTATGAGAGTTACAATGCAGCATATGCATTGCATCCAGGAAGCACAAAAATATATAGAAATCTTCGTGAGACATTTCTGGCCGGGGATGAAAAAGGACATAACTGAGTTTGTATCTCACTGTTTGGTATGCCAACAAGTAAAGGCTGAACATCAGAGTCCTGCAGGTAAGTTGAACCCACTGCCAATACCCGAATGGAAATGGGAGCACATCAATATGGACTTTGTGACAGGATTTCCAATTACCAAGAAAGACAACAATGCTATATGGGTGGTGGTTGATAGGTTGACTAAATCGGCACATTTTTTGCCGATTAAGATTACATTTTCTTTGGATTAGTTGGCTCGAATATTTATTGATGAGATAATTCGACTACATGGTCTTTCATTATCAATAGTTTCTGACAGAGATCCTAGGTTTACTTCCAAAATTTGGAAAAGGTTACATGAGTCATTGGGAACAAAATTGAAATTCAATACAACCTTCCATCCTCAGACCGATGGTCAAGCTGAGAGGACCATCCAAAGTTTAGAGGATATGTTGAGGACTAGTGCAATGGATTTTGGTGGTTGTTGGGATGAACATTTGCCATTAGCAGAGTTTGCTTATAACAACAACTATTAGTCTACCATCGGTATGGCACCTTATGGGGCTTTTTATGGCCGGAGATGTCGTTCTCCCGTATGCTTGGATGTAGAAGGTACTAGACAATTGACAGAGCCTGAGTTGGTTCGAGAGACAGTGGAGAAGATTGATGTGATTAGGAAAAAAATCAAGGAAGCCCAAGATCGACAAAAGTTATTAGCCGACAGGTCACGCCGAGAGAGAGAGAGTAGACAGTTGGGGATAAGGTGTTCTTAAAAGTCTCACCTTTGGAAAGGTATTCTGCGATTTGGAAAGCAAGAAAAATTGAGTCCTCGTTTTATTGGACCTTATGAGGTACTTGAGAGAGTGGGACCCGTAGCTTATCGCTTGGCTTTGCCACCGACTTTGTCCAAAATACATAATGTGTTTCATATTTCTATGCTGCGCAAGAGTTTACTAAAAGAGGACCAACAGATTGAAGAGCAACTTGTCGAGCTGAGAGAAGATTTAAGTTATCATGAAGAACTAGTGAAGATCTTGGCACGTGAGATACGACAGTTACGAATACATGAAATTTCAATGGTCAAAGTTTTATGGAAGAATCATAACGAAAGAGAAGCCACATGAGAGGTGGAGAAGGATATGCTTGAGAATTATCCTCACCTATTTTGATTTCAGGTTAGTTTAAATTTCGAGGACGAAATTTTTTTATGGGTGTAGTAATTGTAACACCCCAAAATAATAATAATAATAATAATAATAATAATAATAATAATAATAATAATAATAATAATAATAATGTTATTATTATTATTAATAGTAGTATTGGTATTAATTGTTATAATGGCATTATTAATAAATAATTAACTAAATAAGGATATTTTCATTATAGGCAGAATTAAAACCTAAAAGAAAACTTATAAATATAAAGGTGATGAGAGGAAGATGTCTCTCTCTTTTTCTTCTCTTCAGCCGACACCACAAGAAAAGAGAGGGTCAGGGTCTCTCTTTTCCCTTTGCAGCCATCACAGAAGGAAGAAAAAAAATACTCACAGGTGAGTTTTGTAGTCTACAAGAATTTTAGAGATGACATTGGGGGCTGTTATTCTTCTTACGTTTTTATTTCGGGGACTAGAAGCTGGCTAGATTAAAAAAACAGGAAGAACTTGTCAAGTTTTCATTGGTCTATAGTTAATTGTGAATGTTATTGCTTTAATTTTTTTTCCTTCTCATCCAAAACTGTTGGTACAAACCCTGAAATGACCTAATGTCATTATAATGTATTAATATGCATAATTAATTGTGAACCAAGTACAAGAATTATGGAATTTGTTTCGTGCACAACAAATACAAATTTGTATAAAAAAATCAAGGGAAAATTGACGGTCAATTAATTAATTATAGGCTTGACACAATAACTAAAAGATTGAGGGTTACTTACTTTTGGGTAGCCATAAGTTTATGACTGCATGCGTGAATATATATATATATATATATATATAAATCGATACAAATTGGCAACTAATTCCTGTTTGACTTACGGTCATTTATAATAATAATTCAAGTCTTATATAATAAAATTCTGGGTTAATTAGTTATCAAGTTAGACAAAAATTAACCTAAAGAATCTAATATTAATTAAACTAAGATGTTATTATTTTTACGGTTAGATTAAGGGACGTGTGTTGGATAGTTATTTAAGTTGTATGGTAATGTAGCAATGCGCATTACTGTAGCAGCTACGGTAATCAAGAAAAAAAATAGTTTCCATTTAATTAACATACTGCGAATGGATTTGTATACATGTAGTATAAATATTAAATATATTTTTGTTAATTGTTGGTGGTGTAACGATAGTATTTTTAATAGGTTCAGAAAATTTCTTTGAGCTTGGATAACATCGAGATATCTTTAAAACTATTACGTTTAATAGATAAGTGAACTTCCTGAAATAATATTTATCATATTACTCTCATGAGTAATTATATCACTATGTGATTATATGTAATGTATTTTCTATTTTCTCCATTTGGAGCTTACATTTATTGAGAATTTAATTTTGCACTTGTTTGGGTGTTTGATGTGAAATATATCATGTCGATTGTGATTGATACTATTAAGCTAGCCTTGCTGTGCTCCGAGAAAACTTACATACCATTTTAATATGAAGTTATGATGAAAATTGATTTGTGGTTAGAATGTTGTATTTATTATTGAGAATGCATATCAAATATATGAATATTTTTTTATGCGAGTTTATTACCAAAATTTCTTCTATTTAATGTGGCAACCTATTAAGTCCACTGAATGTGACAATCTATTGAGTTTATTTGAGACGACAAATTATTAAGACCACTAGAGTAGCAACATTAAGTCCGTCAAAGAAATATTTATTAATTTAGTAGAGACGACAAAACTATTAAGACCACTAGGATAGAAATATTAAGTCCGTCAGAATAATATTTATTAAAATCACACATGACATTTGTCTTATTAAGTCCATTTAATATGGCAAAGAAAAGAAAATTTGATTTATATTGCACACATGCTCTTGTCTTCCAATATGTATTGACTTATTAGTTTTATAAATTTTATAGAAGTTGAAATTTCATTCACGAAGATTAATCAATACTCATTCCTCTCATTTTAACTTTTTTTGCATATCATGAATGTTGAGTCTTGCTTGATATGATGTGAATATGGAAAAATATGGGTTTAGAAATGAGAGAGACAAGAAAACTATGAACAACTTTAAGTTGTTTCATTTTATAAAATTTTCATTTTATTTTGTTAGAGATTATAACTAATTTATCTTGAAATAAATATTAGTCTTGCACGAGTATTTGATTTAGACTACTTTTATTTTGTTAACTTTAGAATTATCGCTGAAACACTTTTTACTTGATGATAACTTGAGAGTTATATTTTAGATTACGTTTCTTTAAAATGATGTTATTATATTGATAAATGAGCAAAGAAATTTTTATAAAATATAATTTTATGATAACACCCCTGTGGTACCTTAACTGGAGGTTGGGGTGTCACAAATGTCTCCTTATTTTTTTTATTTCATTATTACGATAACATTTTTAACATCTCTTTTTTTTTCCTCAATGTAAAGCATCAAGTCTTTTTTTCTCATTTCATTATTTATAAAGTTTTATAAAAATACAACTGACTTGGATATGTCATAATATATGTAGATTTTTTCCTAGTTGTTGTACCAGGACTAAGGCGGTTTAAAGCTATATATCTATATACAAACTCCATTAGAATTAATTCGTTTATTTTTGAATTAATTTGTAGGACTTGCTTAACTACATACATCCACAGTTATTCCAAGTGAGTGCAGGCACACAGATCAGAGATCAGTTGAGAAGCATTCTTAGTTAAACTCTTCTCCTTACTTGTTAGAACAACTTAAACCATTTAGAAAAAAAAAAAAAAAGAACCATTCAAACTTAGAGACCCTGTCATGGATAGCAAAGTTTGTGATGATTGATATGAAAGCAAGTCAGACAACATTAATTGCCATTTTAAATTTTAATTTAAATCGTCCTGTGGATCCACAATATATACGTGAATCATGCATGTCGATATACGAAGCAAAACCAAAAAAAATTGTGCTTATTATAATTACGGAATTTTAATCTAACAATATTTTCTCTGTATACCAAACATTTTTATTGTGTTGTAATCATATATGTAATATTTCCTAATTCCATTGTCGTATAAAAAAAATTCCATGTTTATGTAGAATATTCATGCGTTTAAGACTTGCTAAATATAAAAACAAATAATTAGATAGTTGTTTACTTCAGACTAGTTTCAATTCAGATAAAAAAATTTGAAGCTCATCTTTTTTTTCCGAAGTTAACTTCTTGGACTGAATTGACTAAAAGAAGAAAAAAAATATAACACAAAATTGTCTCATGATTGAACTTAGACATCTGCAGCGACTACCATGTAAGTGCATGTTGTTTAGGTGGCCCTCTCCCTCATCATTTCATCGACACGTACAATAATACATATATATAAGAGTATGATTAGGATTAGGAAAAAAATTAGTGTCAAAGTCTAAAAGGATAAGAAGATAAGATAAAGTAAAATATGATTAGAATTAGAAAAAGGATTAGATTCAAAGTCAAATTAGTCTCCTAATTTTTTAATATTCCTATTCTCACTCAAATTAGTTTTAAGAATCAAAATTAGGATAATAAGAGATTAAGTTAACTTATTATCCTAATAATTTAATATTCCTAATGCTATCCAAATTAGTTTTAAAGGACTCATAAGCATAAGGGATTAAATTAATTTTGACTAGGATTATGTCTAGGTAACCTCTATATAAAGAGGTTAGAGGGAGGAGGACCCCATAATTCTCTCTCAAGCTCAAGACACCATCTCTCTCCCTCCCTCTCTCTCGACGACGCAAGGACATGGAGGACCAACACGGACCGTGTCCACATGGGACGCGGGGCGTGTTGCACAAAGAAGAATACTGCATTGACGAAGGGACATAGATCGTGTTTCAACCGACAGTGGAGCATCATGAAGACATAGGAAATGGACCGTGTCGGGGAGTACACGGACCGCGTCACACTTGCTCATCTGTGTCGTTTCATCATCACGGAGAACGAGACCGATACAGGTATGTAATTAGGAGGATCAACTTTAGGGTTTCTCATATATGTATGATATAATAAATGAATAATTGAAAAAAATAATGATTTAATAAAAAATCGGATACCGACCGTGTTTCCCATGACACAGCCCGTGTCAGGATGCCGGCGTGAGAGACGTCGGAGACGGGTCGCGTCATATTACACAAATGCCAGAAACGGACCGCATTCATCTAACACAGTCCGCGTCCTCTAGGAGCATGACCGCGTCATATTCGACGCGCGTCGTTCCGACCACGACGGTTTGTGTTCCTTCGGACACGGGCTGCATCTTCGGAACCTTAATAATGCCTTAAAACGGTCGCGTCCCCCTTCGTCACGTGCAGAACCTTTTCCCGAATAGAATAGTGAGCCTGAGGAAATAGTAGATAAAATGGCCCGTGTTAAACCTAACACGGTCCGCGTCTCTTGATTAAAAGATTTGATCGAAACGACGATGTTTCTTTTGGACACGCTTAACCTGGGGACAACACGGGCCGTGTCACACCTGACGCGGGTCGTGTCCCGGGATAATTGATGCTTTGTTTGATTGACTAATTGAAACTGATTGAGGTGGGGTTAGTATACTATCACGTGAACTTAGAATAAAAGGTAAACTAAATATTTGTGATTGAAATTATGCATGAAGAGGAAGGTCCCGACGGACTTGAAGAACATGCTTTAATTCTATAAGGTTTATTGGTGTTCTCCCAGGTGTTTATTGAGGTCAGGCTTTAATCCTATAAGGGTTATCGGTGTTCTGAGTTATTGCAAGAGGGCAAACTTTAATCCTATAAGAGTTATTGGTGTCCTCGATTATTGATAGGGAGAGTAAGCTTTAATCCCCTGAGGGTTATTGATGCTCTTTCTCATGGTTTAATTGTTATTGACGGGTCTCGGGTTGACCCATGGCCTAGCTAGACATATTGGCCTCGGGTCGCTGGAATCTTCATGTACTAATAATTGAAAATGATTGATTGAAAGTGATCGATAAAAAATGATTGATTGGAAAGAAGAAAGATGGAATAAATTGAATTGCATCGATTTTTCTCAAATGAAGTATTGATTATAACTTAAAGAAAGAGAAAAGGTAAAATGATTGAAAGCAAAGTTAATGATGATAGTATGATTGAAAAATACTCTCTTTTGATTATATCTTCATATATGCTTTACCCTATTAAATTATTATTCTTTAAATATTGGGCTTCACAGCTCATGGGAGGATTGCCTTCCTTGTATTTTGATCNTATTATTATTATTATTATTATTATTATTATTATTATTATTATTATTATTATTATTATTATTATATCATTAAGAATAATATAATTAAATATTTTTAAATATAATTTATATATCTATGTCGTCTCTTCTCAATTTTAAAAATTCTCGTGTTAATATATGTAATGGGGATAGTACTATCTCATGCATAACTTGCATAAATTATTTTAAATAAAAATATTAAGTAGATATGACCAAAAAATTAATTTTCAATAGTAAAAGCAATGAAATAATCGATAAAATTCAATTATTTATCAATTGATTTTTTATATTTCATAAGTGCATATTAATAATGCTATTATTAGAGAAAGTATAATGATTTACTAAATAAGTATTCAATCAACAATATCAATAAATTTAAAATATATAATAAATAAATATTTACAATAAAAAATGCAACTTTAGAAACACATAATTTATAGGGAAAAAAATTATATACCAAACCACAATTTTATACTTGATTAGAAAAAAACTTTTTCTTGAACGAGTAAATTTTAAAACACTAAAAACTACATACTTATAATTAATTTTCTTAATATTTAAAGAAATTAAGATACGAAAAGAATTGAACAACAAATATTAAATAAGAATGGAAATAAAAAATTAAATCGAGTAGTAAAAGGAAAAAAAGATATTACCATACAACTATTAAAAAAGAATAGTTAAAAGCCAACAGAGCAAAGGCAACAAACAATTAACCACCGAAGCAATCGAAAATATGTAAAATCATTATACTATAAATATATTTATTCAGTCCTACACGTGGCAGAAACGTGACTCCGCTTTGTATATATATATATATATATATTAGTTAAGACATCATTTATTTGTAATTTTCCTTGTCATTTTAGTGTCATTTTATTATTTTTATTATGAGAAAGATACATTTAAGAAAGAAATTATTGATTATTTTATGTTTGATTGAGTATAAAATTGAAAGACAAGAAGATTATTTTAATTTATATGTAACATGCATTGAGAGAGGGGCCAACAGTTCTCTTTATAGGAAAAATACTTTCTCTCTCTAATCTTTAAAATGTCTTCAAGTAGAAAATTTATTTTTGATTGTCCATTGTTTAAAACTTTGAAAAGTAAATGATCAAATTGCAGGTATTTTTTTATATTAATGTGATCTGTTATAGTTTTGTGAAATCTCGGTAGACTACATCAGTCCATAGTGGAAGGGAAGGGACAAAGATTAAAGACATTCAGGGGCTGATCATGCGATTGAACCAATCAGCTTTGTTAAAATGTATTTCCGCATGTTCAAAATTATTACATTTAGCTAATCTAATTAAAAAGTCTAACTTCAACTTGGAATATTGACTTTCTTCATTCATTGGGCTGTGTTCAACTACTATTTTTTTTTTCATTTGTCAGATTGAATATATATCAAATTATGTGATGCCATGCTATAATAATTATTATTATCCTTTTCAAATATCGTGAATTTGAATCGTACTTAAATAAATAAATAAATTAAATATCACTTTAGTTTAACCTCATCTTAGAATGCATTTTTTTCATAAAAAATGCATTTCTTGCAAATAAACTGAACTTAAATATGATTTACTAATAGGGTGGCCCAAAAGAGCTTGCTGTATTAGCAGCCCCAAGGCTTAGGCGAACATTGGGCTCCAAGCTCAACGCTAAATCTGGCCTAATTAGATTAAGTGATTATTTTACAAATAAAGCACTCGTACAACATTATTACTTTCATCTCATCAACTATAAACATTTATCATTTAAATGACTTGAACACTAGAAATATATCCCAACTTACTCATTATACTAACAAAACTATGTCACTTTTAAGTATTATGATAATTTACTTTTATAATTTGATATAATAATTTAATTGTTCTTTCGGCCTCTTTTTTACATTTATAAAAAAAAAGTTAAGAACAAAGGAACTGGGATACATTAATGAAATTATGAAGAGAATTCAGTCATTTAAGATCTTATGAAGTAATATTATCTTCTAGGGATCTTCAGATTTCTAGACAAAAGTAAACAAAGAGAAAAAGAGTAATTGCATAATATATATATATATATAAATAAATAAAACTAACAAAACAGGTTTTATAACAAAACATTTCTTATTCCCGTTTGGTTGGGGAATAAGACCTAGATTAAGGTCTTATTCCCCACTTTTTAATCAAATAGGTTTTATTTCAATCAATGAGCCCCACAACAATTATTGCAAAATTAAGAAAAAAGTAGAGACTAACTTAGTCCATCTCTACCTTGGAATATCTTTAGTCTAGGTGGATTAAGCAGGTGGGACTATTTTGGGGATTAAAAAAATTTAATCCACCTATATTCTAATGGTACTCAAACGACCCCTTAGGACCTTGGTTGTTATTGACCAACACTAGGCAGAGTGATTGGACTTTGATTGTCACACGATTGACGATGACAGTGTTGGGCTCCATCAAGACCTTGAGAAACAGTCGTTGCATGAAAAATCAAAAGGAATTTACACTTGAGTGTGCATGAAATAAAAAGTCGTCTTCTTTTAAGTGATTGGTGCCGGAACATTAGAAGGAACAGAGAGAGAAATAAGTTCCTTTTTGGGGTGGTGAAATAGCACAGGAAGAGAGAGATTGTTTTTGAACAGTAAAAAATTTAGAACAATACTAAATTAGAAGAATATCTAATTTTTTAATAAAATTATAATAATAAGGTGATAACATATTTTTCGATTTTTTATCATTTTTTATAAAATATTTTATTTTCTTATTTTAGCTGGATTTATTATTTTGGGCATGGATAAAATTGGAATGACATTAGAATCTATTTTGTTCTCGATATAATGGTATTAAATTGTGATTATTCTTATTGAGGATTCTTTTTACATAAATTTAGTGTATGTCTTTTTCACTATTGTTTTATGTGAATTGTGTGACTTGGATTAATTAATTAATATATAAAAATCCAATAGAGAATTTTTAAAAAATGGCATTAGATTGTCAAGTAATTTAGATATTTTTCGTGTGAATTAAATTAAAAAATCTATTTTAACAGAATGATCAAAATAACGTTGACAAATTATTTAGTTTGAAAAGCAAAAAAAATGGAGAATGTTATGTAAGGAGTTTTATTTTCTATTTTGTTAAGTTATGAAACAAAAAGTTAACAAGAAAAAATAATGACAGTTGAAAAAGTGCATAAAAAGTTTCGAAATGAGTAGATAATTTATTGACGTTAGTGTTTTTATTATATTGCTTAAGATATATATTCACATATTTCATAATAAAAGTTGCAAGGTTTATACGAGAGAAACACTACTTCAAATAAAACTGTTGTAATTAGAAAATTAATGAACTTAGGTACGAAAATTTCAATATAAAACACTTTAGCGAATTTAATAATTTATAAAATTAATTAGGATCGATAAAAGTAATTCTTGTTGTTGTATGTAATGATTAATGCTTTCTAAGTTCTTAAATGGAGTTTCCATAAACATTAGTGATATACTACCAATAGAACAAATACTGCAAAGGCTTTTGCCATAGAGAATAAAGATAAAGGTAAATATAAAGATACTAAGGGTCATACCGATATTTCATAACTAAAAGAAAGATTGTCATGTTATTATTGTAATAAAATTTCTCATATTAAATGAAATTTCAAAGATTGAAAGAAACATATATGTAATATACTAAATAATTATCTCTTAGATAATTAATTAAGCTACTTAATTATGTGATTAATTATGTTAATTATTTTATTTGAATTGATTATAGACTAATTGTGATGTTGTAAATATTTGTGAATTATTAAATTAATTGAAACAAAATAGGCTTAAGTAAATTATTTTAAATAGTTATTGGCTAACATATAATTAATCAGCTAACATATTCCTATTTCACTTCATATGAGACGTCCAAGTTGACATTTAGTTAAAGCGCACTGATGAGGAATTGCTTATCACTCCACATGAGACTTTACACTCTTGTATATTACACCAATCCTTTTCCATGTGACTTCTTTTAGACAACTTTTGGACCCTTTTTACTTCTTACTGAGAAAAGATGTAGAGATATTTATTGAAAGATAAAAAAAGACTACAATAAGCTAAGAACAAGCAATGATAAATTAAGGTATGTATAAGTGGATACAATTAATTTTTTTAAATTTGTGAAGCTTTAAAATTTTGGAAAATAAAATTTAAACCTGAATAATTAAGTTGCTTGGATCGATAGGAAATTAAATCAATTAGTGTAGGGATATGAAATTTATTTGGAAAACACATATTTGAGTTGTGATATACGTAGTTGATTGTTTACCTCATTAATAATATGTTGTATAATGCTTCAAAAGTATGAGACTTTTTGAATTTACCCTTAGAAGTCTAGTTCCTATAAAAGAAAGAATTGTCTAAAAAAAATATAATTAAAAGATTGTGGATTAATTAGTGAGTATAGGTCAAGCTGGCCGAGATGAATTTGCAGACCTAATTGAAAATTCTACTATAAAATATGCACTTCAAGAAAAAAAATATGAAACTTAAGAATTTGAATCCTTATTGAATTAGGATTTCACTCCAAATGGAATGAATTAAAACAACATGACTAGATGAAGTTATGTGACAAACAAATTTTACTTCTTTGTTTCTAGAATTTTAACGAAACGCTAAAACACTTGTGGTTACGGATAGTGAATCGATTTATAACTATTTAGCTTTAATTTGGTACATACATCAAATATTTGGATGAACAATTGTTATTAAGTTACAACTTAATTGAAATAATCTAATCCAAACAAGATAGGATTAGAGGTTCACTCTGATTAAAATATCTTATGATAATGTTGACCACATAACAAGAATATTTACAAAATATTCTAACATTCAACTAGTGTTCATGACAGACCTCCTTGTGTAATTAATTTATCTTAATTAATATAATTAGTTGTTTCATGATAACTTTTGAAATTTTAGATTAATTTTCTTATAAATATTTACTCTTCAAATTACTTATTTGATATTATAAATTGATATGCAATGATAAGAATAAGCTATGCATTACTTTTTTGGTATGTTATTTGTAATGGTCAACATTTCAATGTATAGATATTTTTGAAAATGCTATGAATGCAATTGATTGTGATTATTGGACACATTTCATATCAATTGTGGTAATGTGCTTTCAAAATAAATTTATATTTTTAATATGTATCTGTTGAATCTAGGATCCCGAGAGTGTTTTGAATGATCACAAATTTGTAAGTGAACTCAGCCTGTATTGATGAACTTGTTGAGCTGATTTATGTAACAGGATATATTCAAGTTCAGAATAGTGGTCGACCTGGTTTAAAGGAATGGATGACCAGTGCACACGTAATATATATCAGAAGAACTACATGTGTGCAGT
>LTAE01009518.1:4263-22708 GCA_001647135.1 Pontederia paniculata
CCTTGTCTTTTGTCGTCCTCTCAATACCTTTGGTCGATCGCTTAGCCTTTGACTTTACTTCTTTGATTTTTGCTCTTCACATCGGTCGACCACTTTTCAACCTTTGGACGACAACTGCACACATAGGATCTTCCTGTTATGTCTTCTATGTGCATAGGTTGTCTGTTCATCAACTTCGATCAACCTATCATTCTCTGAACATGAAAATCTTGTCTTTCAGAACAATTCAACAAGCTCATTAGTCCAAACTAAGTTCCCTCACAAATTTGTGATCACCAAAAAAATCTCGGAATCCTAGATTCAACAGCATCATATTCACAATAGTCAATATGTTCAGACACTATGAGTACTTAGTACCACCTTATTCTTTTGTATTTAATTTGTCTTAACTTGTCAATCATTATAATTAATAGTGAGTCTTTTACTAATGCATCAGAGATTCAGATTATCTTGTCGCAAGATGGCTAGTTAGGTCATAAAGTGCTCATCAATATTCTCAATATTTCTCAAGAAAACTCAATCACTTCATCTCTGAGATGTAATTGGGACAAGTCCTAAATTCAGGATAAAAATTTGCAATTAGAATAGAATCTTGCAATCAGGATATAATCATGCAATTGAGATAAATTTCGAAATCGATGGGGTCCCCCTTTTCATGTCCAAATTCAATCATAATCATTAATAATTTTAATTCTATTTTAAGTGATTCATCTGCTCAATTCTAGGTTATCTTCAAAAATCCTTATACTAGTACATTGACTTAGGAGAACATCCAATGCAATAAAATTATCATTAGAATAAGATCAATCATTACATTATCATTAGGTAGGCATAACACAACCATATCGAATATCGACATGGTTTGCTTAGGGTTGACACAACCAATTTTGCATGTTACATATGTCTACACATTTATTTTCCAGTCTCGTCTTCATCACGGGTGATGGGTATCTATGAGAAGTCATAAAGCGTGGGATCCAACTTCACGAGTGTGATAGCTGATCTCATGGGATCCATGACCGAAGCATAAATCTCCTCTCTTCAACTTCATAGCTCATAACGATACCTTCATAGGCGTAATATCCAATTTCACGAGCATGATGTGCACTCTCATGAGCGTGATTGAAATATCAATCTCTTGTCCTCAATTTCACGACCCATAACCATACATTCACAAGTGCGACTTTTAGTGTGACCATGATGTTGTCGATGTCTACCCGATTCACGATCGTGAATGGAAGTTCACGGGTCGTGATTTTCGGTTCACAATCGTGATGTTGTTGAGGTCTACCTGATTCACGATTGTGATGGAAAGTTCACAGGCCATGACCTTCGATTCACGAGGGTAACCGAGACCATGATGGAAAGTTTACGCATCGTGGCTTTTCATCGCCATATGGAAACTTTGACGAATCTCCTCCAAACCCTGGAAACCCCGATCTGAGACCTATATTTAATATCCTTTGGTACTTGGAGAAAAAGGGAGAATCTATCGATCATTCATCAATGCCCATGATGAACTATAGTCTTTGTATCCGTCCCAAAATCAATCCATAAACAATATTTCTAGTGATTTGGTATAGAAATTATAATTTTAACGTAGAAACCATATCTTAACAATCTTTCTAAAATTACTTTATTCTACATGTGCGATGTCCTAAGATTGATCCTCTAATTACATACCTTCATTGTCGATGCTAGAGAGAGAAAAAACTACGACAGCTAGTATTTGAGGGAATAGTAATTTGTGAGTCTTTTTTTTTATCCTAGCATCTATTTGTAGAGAAGTTTTAGATTTTTTTTTAAGTTGAAATAAATTCAAACTCTATTTAATTTCTAAAGTAACTAATTCTAATTTAATTAATTTTAAAGAATCCTTGTGTTATATTTTTCTTAACCACATATTTCAGTTCAAAAAGTTCAAAAGATAAAGACATAAAAATAAATTACAATGGGGGTTGTCAGAGGTGGCTGGGGACAAGCAATTGACTAGCGTGATCTAAGCAATTTAGATCTCGCTCGTTAAGGTGTCATCTCACGGATAGAAATAGCTGGGCTCATAGTGCGCCTACTTTAATTGGGCACACTAAGCCCTAATTTTATTACATGATATTTTATTTAGTGTGATAACGACAAAATTATTTTAAAATTAAAAAAAATATCAGCAACTTTTAATTGGGCATAAAAAAACTATTTTTTATGAGAAAAATGAAGGCGCGAATATAATCTTAATCATTCAATTTTAATCTATTTTCAAAATTATCTATATAAAAAATTATACTATTCATATATATATATATATATATAATACATAGATGGATAATTTTAATAATAGATCACAATCGTTAATAAAAAATTAATGACTAAAAAAATGGTGATACGATATTATTAAAATGATACATTAATTTTTTTTATTTTGTTTTCCTAATCCTAAGTCAGAACTAAACATTCTTTATTCAATTTAAGTATGTTCTTGAGTTGGTCATTAATTAATAAAAACTTCTGTACATTTTAAGTAATAAACATTTAAATCGTCCAATTTGATAAGGTACGTATATTATCAGAATAGATTGTTCAAATTTGCGTTATCCTAATAGAAGCACTAACATGCGTATAAAATAACAAAGAATATTTGGGTAAAGACGCGAAGTAATTAACAATTATTCCCAATGCATTCAATTTTAAAGTTATTAAGAAAAAACCCGATTTAATTATTCAACCAAGTTTCTTAAAAATAAAAAAAAATTGCGTTTTCTCATTGAAAAATATTGACGCGTGACCTATGAGGCATATTTATCATAATAGACGGTTCAAAATTTTGTGCGCAGAACATACGTTCTAAATAAGAAAAATATTAGGTAAAAGACCTGAAGTAGTTATAAAGTTACACACAACGCACTCGGTTATAAATTATAAAGAAAATACCTGAATTAACAATTCAACAAAGCTTCTGAAATTAAAAACGATATAATAAAAATCCTTTGTTTTCTTATTAAAAAATATATTGACGCATGAAGCATGAGGTAAGAGCGTGCCTCCGAGCGAAGTGTTAGCTGAAATCGTGCTCCTTCGCTGCGAGATGCGGAACAAACACACGAAGACCAGCCAATCACGAACTGCCACCACTTCATCACTTGCCCAATTTAATTTATTAATTAAATTAGTCGAATTTTTACAGTGGATTACAAAAAGTAACACAAAAATATCTGAGAAGCATAAAATTTTTGGTTGCGTGGGAGATGATGACCTTCCGCTTCTTGGTCGCTTTGGTCTTCCTCTTGTCGTCCCAATCCATGGCGGAAAGAGAAACCATGCTGTTCATGCCGAGCTCCGGCGGCGATGGACGCAGAGGTCGCCTTCCGACCTCGTCCTCGTCGAGATGCCCGATGCCGGAGCCGGAGCTGTACCACCTGCCGGTGATCGGCATCGTCTCCCATCCCGGCGACGGCGCCTCCGGGCGGCTCAACAACGCCACCGGAGTGTCTAACATTCCGGCCTCCTATATCAAGTTCGTCGAGTCCGCCGGCGCCCGCGTCATACCCCTCATCTACAACGAGCCCGAGGAGGTGTTGCTGAATGTGAGGCAACTCCGAAACCCTTTGTTACTTCTTTTTTTCTTAGCTTTCTTAACTCGATCAATTCGTTGATACAGTAAATTGGGCATATTTTTATTGTTTGATAACTTTTGATGAACAATTGTTTGTAGTGGTTGTTTGCTTATCATCTATAACTCAATCAATTTGACATTAGTAATTGGAAGGCCAGCCAATGCCTAACCTTTTCGTTAATCCCTAGTTGTCATAAACAGAAATTTCAACCTTTTTGGATAATGCCATTGATCAAAAGGTTCCACTTTGAACTTTTGTTCGTTAGGCCTCAAATTCATGGAGCATAATGTGGATAACAATTCATGTTAATATCTTACTATCAACTGCATAACCATCGTTCAGTTATAAAATTGATAAACAACCTCTTAGAAGTCTGAAAAATAAAAGTAGAACCTATCAGTACATTTGTAAGTTGAAGGATTAGTTACCTACAATTATAATAAAGTTAACAATCGAAAATAGGGTTAAGTTGTGAGCTTTAACTACTCACTATTTCCTCAGCTGACTCACTATATTCTTAACTAATACAAGTGGAATCATATCATTACTCCACACATGATTTTGAGATTATTTTATGTAATGTTGTAACTATCTTTGCCTATATGTCAATAAGTACACAAAGTTAAGATGTGTGGGAAAATAAATTATGTCATATTAATATGGATAACAATTCATATCAATATCTTCTTGATAATGTAGGTCTTTATGTATTTATCAATCAAATCAACGTGGAGTGAAACTGGGATGGATATTTCTGGAGTTTACCTTATATTTGCAATGACAAGATGGCTACAAAAAATATTACAAGTTGAATAATGAGCTTAACTGATCTCTTACACACATGTTGCATGTACATAGAGTTTGTTACTTATCTTTATGCTATTATGTTTTGAAATTAAACTAACACATTTCGTTCTCTCTTCAGAAGCTGAGCTTGGTTAATGGAGTACTTTTTACAGGTGGTTGGGCCAAGAAGGGCTTATATTTTGAGACCATTAGAAAGGTCTTCCAGGTAAATTTGACATCAATTATATATTAGCTTAATAAAGCCATCTCAGAATGATACTCTCATTTACATAAGATGCTACGTTTCCTTTTGCTTTCTTCAGTTTATAGGAAAGCAAATATCATCTATTTTTTTCCTACATTGTTACTATATGCAAATCAAGATAAATATGTGAACTTGAGGTCTTGCATGACATTGACAAATAACTAAGTGACTTCTAGAAATTTTCTTCAAAACCGAGTACTTCTTTTCTTATCAACTTTAAAGTGTGATCGAAGGCGGTACACTTTTCCACAATATGCGATAGGTTGCAGCTATAGTAAGAACTCTTTATAAACTATCGAAGATACTTTCTTCTATTTAAATTTCTATTTCTCAATAATTGCATTCTATGTGGCATTTGTTCATAGTTTTCTCTGGCTTTAGTTTTACCTTAATGATTCGTGACAGAAGACATCTTCCACTAAACTTGTAAATGCCGTTGTATCTTTTGTACGATTGAATATTCATTCTGATAAATGCATCTTCCCGTTTTGCTGGCAGGTAACCTTGGCAAGAAATGATGGAGGAGATCATTTTCCATTGTATGCAATTTGTTTAGGTTTTGAGCTCCTCAGTATGATCATCACCAAGGTAAAGTTTTTATTAAAATTTGGTACAATGGAAGAATATGCTTCTCCTAACTTCACATAATTGCAAAACTTTAGTGAATGGCTTCCCATGTTGTAATGTTTGCTTGAAATTTTTCATTGTATTAGCATGACTGCATGTGGATATAAGAAATGTCAGTTTCTTCTAGATGTTCCGATAAGTGACTGTTATGCATGATGATATTTATAAAACATGTAGGACAATGATTATAGTTGTAGTTTGTCTCGAATTTTTTCCTCTACAACTCTTTGCACTATGTATAATCCAATCATCTAACATATCTTCTCCTTAAAAATTATCTAACAACTCTTTGTTTTATGCTGGTGGTTTCTTTATGTATGAAATAAAACCCACATTTTTATTAGTTATAGTATCAAATAATTATCGATGTGAGAAGATTTAAAAATTTCAGCACAATTTTATGCACTTAAAAGTCAAGCAAAATCGATTAGTTTCTTGGCATCTCTTCTTTTCTCTCAGAAATACAAAATCAATCTTTTTTATTCTACTATGTGCTGCTGCACCATTCAATTTTTTGTCTTTAACATCTCTTGGGAAGACCTCTCAAAAAAAAAACATATCTTGTGAAGAAAATATTGAGGAATACGCCTTTTATCCAACTAAGAAGGAAGAAATTATTCAAACACCGGATTCCTTCTGATATGAGTTGCCTAATCCATCACTCGATGGAATTGGTTGAGAAAATTTTGTGTTCTTATAAACTTATCCTCCTTTTTAATGTTCATAGGATAATAATATATGTGAGAGATTTAAATCAGAGGATCATGCATCAACTCTTCATTTTCCACTTGACTCAGATATTGAAGGATCTCTATTTGAGAGGTACTGCTATTTGTTACGCTTGCTTCTGTGGTTCACTAGAAAGTAGAAACTGTAAAGGCTAGAAACTGTAAAGGCTTCATTATTCTATCGTTTGGATCTTTATGCTCTCAATATTTACTTGCATCTGAATGACTATCAATTAACATGAGATAAAATATGGAACTAGTTCTAAGCAATTTGTAACAACAATGAGTTCAACAAGCGCCCAAAAATTATGATATGAAGCAGATCAAGATTATCTTGACTGTTAAGACAATTTTACTTGTAATCACAATCATACTTCACACATATATCTATCCTCCATCCCTACCATTTAGAAAAAAACAGTGAGAATGATGGATAATGATCACAATGTGGTCATAATTAGGTGAAGCAATATAGTTTGCCATGATTTGCAATGAACCTAGCTATTGTTTTTTTCATTATTACCTGCATTATCTTGAGTGCTTGTCTATTTTTGCAGTAAAATCATTATGCTTATCTTGGCTCTGCAGGTTCCCTGTAAAACTGCTTAGGAAGTTAAGTACAGATTGTCTTGCTATGCAAAATCACAAAGTAAGTTTGATATAAGAAGACCCCCTAAAAAAAGTTTGATATAAGAAGAAAGAATGTTGAGGCTGCGGGAGGCCTTGTCAAACAGATAACTTGTTGTTTGATAAGAATATTCTTGGTTTTCCTAATGTTCTTGTTAAAGTATATAAGTATTACATAAGAAAAAGTGTGTGTGTTCTCTACACTATGAGCTATATTTGTGCCTTCCTATTTATTTGGTGATATTTAAAAGATTTGAGTTTCTTATAAATCCTGATCTGATTTATTATAATATGCTACATAAACTTTTGTATGTAACTGTAGCTTATTCCTTATTGAAAATTGGTTAGACTACACTTTTACTGTTTTGTAGAATTGGTTTTACCTCATTTATTGAATGATTGCCCATATTTGAAGTATGGTATATCGCCAAAAAGGTTTCAAGCAAATGAAGCCCTCTCAAGCTTCTTTAGGGTTTTGACGACATCAAGAGATGAAGATGACAAGGTAGAATATAATCAATCTGTTTAGATATATCTTAATTTTTCCCCTTTTACAATCTTTTTCTTTTATCTCATGTGCAGGTTTATGTATCAACTGTCCAAGCATACAACTATCCTGTGACTGCCTTTCAATGGCATCCCGAGGTAAGCCTCTTAGTGTTCATTTTAATGTATGGTCACTAAAAACTTTATTTTTATACTACCATTCTCTCTCTTTGATACATGATAACAAGAAATAGCTAAAATTCTTGCCCTTATTCACTTGAGGATGATGTATTCTTCTTCAAGATGCTCTTTAAGTTTGGATAAGAAATGGCTCAAAGCGTTTGTAGGAGAGAGTAGTATCCTGTTGTATTTGGTTTACATGAGTCAACCTGAAAGATGATAAACAATTTTAATCATGTCTGGTGTTCCTAGAAAATTTTTGCTTCCAATTGTTTATATATTTCCTTACAGTTTAGCAAACTAGGTTTCAGCATTCATATTTTTTGTAATTTCACTTTTCTTTTCTTTTATCGGAGTGAGTAAAATTTTTTTTCAGATCAACTGAAATCTGTTATTGTTTACATTGTTACAGAAGAATGCATTTGAATGGGGAGCACCAACTATTCCACATAGTGAAGATGCAGTGAGAGTGACTCAACTCGTGGCCAACTACTTCATTAGGTTTGTTTCTTGACATCAAATTCTCCACTAAGTTAATTTTTGTTTAATTGTTAGCAGTCTGTCTTGAATGGACTTACTCTTCATCTTCTCACAGATCCTAGTGCACTTAGATTTAGGTGCTTTGCAAGGAAAACATGAATAAACGTGTAACAGGCTAGGTCACATGACCAGTTATTCCTGCCACTTCTCACTGATATAGAAATTCCTCTTTTAGTGCACCAAACATCTATATAAATTAGCTTTTCTTCTTTCCAGTAGTTTTAAACTCGTGTACATTGTATGAATCGTGGGGCATGCCTGCTGTGGTTGGCAGCTTGGCTTCGGGATACTCATATTGGTCATAGATCATGTCCTCTACCCCTCAAAATGTGTTTAACATCTTGGAGACTCAATGTTGTCTGTTGGATTCATTCATTCATTCATTCAGTATGACACATTAATTCTACGAGTGTTAATCCTTTCATTTTCCATCATAAACTTGAGATTTTTCTTCTTTTTGCAGTGAGGCTCGGAGGTCCTCAATTCGACCTCCTACAGAAAAGGTTCTGGATAATCTTATATACAATTACAGCCCTACATTTTGCGGGAAGGCTGGGTAGGCTTAACAAACCATCTCCTTTGATCCTATTTTATATTTGATAACGAACTAACTTAAATGTATCATTACAGCAAGGGATATGATGAAGTCTATATCTTCTCACGAATGTGAGATGACTTGCTCATATAGATGAGCCAACCTTGTCGGAATTCTTTCAATCATAAAAAAGGGTTATGTGATTATTGATGATGTAATTAAATATAATCGCAAATTTGTCTATCAAAATATCAGGTGCAACATACCTTATGTATTCAAGATATTTCAGCCGTGACAATTGAAATTTCCTTTAGTACTTGCAGTGTTGCATCTTAGCAATTCTCCCAGTGAAAGGTTATATCCGTTAGCGTCTATAGTCTACATGCTTCTACAACATCGCAACATAGTTCACGTGTGGCTTCTATCCTTTCATAATTTTGTTGACTGTAGCACATAATGAATTGGTTCCGCGTATGATTCTTCAATGAACGAGATTTACATTAATTATGAATAAAATTAGTTAAGATATTTGCATTAATTATTAACAAAATTAGATGAGCTATTGCTTATTGTTGAAAAAAAATTGAATCAAATGAGGAAAAATGAAATGGCATTTAGTTATTTTGAATTAATTACAATTTATGTGCATAATTAGATGAGAATAAAATTAATTTTTAATGAAATTATTAATTATTTAAAATTAATGAATAAATAATAATACACTGGCTATTAAAAATTAAAGAGTCAAATTAATGGAAGCTGGCCTGGTTGACTTTGGCCCTTGTGCCCGTTGTTAATAATGAGTTGAAGGTAAAAAAAAAGGCGTATCGAATAGAAAACGTGCAAACTAGCTTTAGTCGTTATCAGGATTAAATAATTAAGGTTCAAATTAAATGAAAACTATCTTCGAAATTATCAAGGCACCAAAACATAAGAAGCTGGTTCACATATAGCCATAGAGGACGGACTTCTTCAATCATCTCAAGGCTTTGCAAAAGCAAATTATGGATTTAATTCTATGGGAGAAAGGAAAATGATGAGTTTAAATAACTTTTAGATTGCAGCAATTATAACTTTAGCAAATAAAAACTAGAAATCTAATCATAATGTTAATTAGGGAATTAACATTGAACTACATGAGAAGGGACTTGATCCATCAGGTAAATCACAGCGTCTCCAATTGTCATTAACAGCGGAATCGAACCGGGCAGGGGGTCAGTAATAACAGCAGTCGAACCGGTCCGGGTCGAGCTCGAACCAGAGCTGGCGGAAGACCTTAACGATGACGTCGTGGTGCTCGTGGGCGTTGAGGGAGAGGTAGCAAGCGAGCAGGCTCTCGAGCTCCTCCGGCCGTCCGATCCCCTTCTCCCATATCATCTCCACCATTGATTCCCTGAAGTCCCTCTGCGGGTCTTGCGACCTCTTCACCACCGCGAACCCTTCCAACTCCCTCGTCGCCTTCGACGCCTCCTCCCCCCTCCTCCGTCTCCTCGTCGCCGCCGCCGCCACCGGCGGCTTCGGCGTCCGCGGAGAGACTACCCGGACTTTCGCCCTCGGCCGACGCCGCCGCATCCTATCGCCGAACGACCTCCGCCGAAGAGCCGCATCCCTGTCGTCAGTCTCGGACGGCGGCCTCGCCTTGTGGCTCTCTCGGCGACGCCGCCGGCACTGACGACCGCTGGCTGACCCGTCGATCCCTGAGTCGGAGTACATTGCCCGCGACCACACCGAGAAGGGAATGAGGTGGCCGAGGGTGAGGTCGAGGTCGCCCACCGAGCGGTGATGCCGCCTCCGCCTCCGGGAGACGGCTCTGGCGTCAGCAGCCCCACGAGGTCGAGAGGCGCCTTCGTCGTCGTGAGAACGGCGGTCGGGGACTTCCGGGGTGGCGGCGACCCGGGGAGCGAAACGGGCCACCGAGGCATGGCAAAAGACGAGGTGGGCGGAGGAGGGGTGGCCGGAATTGGGCTCAGGCGGCCGGAGAGGAAGAGCAGGTGACGGAGGTGGCGAGGAGCTGGAGGGGCAGACGTTGGTGGTGGATCTATAGTGGGCTGTGGTGCTACGCTTGGTCGTTCTGAGCCTGGAGGCGAGCCAAGAGAGTGGGAGGAGGTGGGAGATGGAAAAGCTCGAAGAAGAAGGTGACGAATTGGAGGAGGTCGTCGTCGTCGTCTTCTTCTTCTTCTTGGTCTTGGTTGCCGACATCTGTTGCTCGTCATCTTCATCTCCCTGTCGTGGTTTTATAAGTTTCCATTTCATCTTCTTTTTCTCCTACTACTCTTCTTCACGTCTTCTTCTTCCTACAAAAAAGGAAAGGTGGCGAACATGTTCGTTATTTATGTAAGATATATATCATCCTACAAATCTTTTAGAAGTCTAACATATATTGAAAGGATTCCAATGGTAGAGAAACCAATTTGGATTCTTGTTTGTTTTCCCGACATTTTTTTTTCTTTGTTTCGGTGAGCCGGGCACAATTGATCAAGATATAAATTTGGAGATGCACAATTGCATACCATGCACACAGTGGTCTCCAAGAGTTGCGACAAACATTTGAAAATATTCGCAGGGCACTCATTGGCAAAATCTTAAGAGTAGGAATCTCCTGGTCTTTTTTTAGTTTGAAAGGAATTGGCGGACAGACGGTAGAGTGGCAGTGAAGACAGACAGACAGACAAAAAGAGAGAGAGAGAGAGAGAGAGAGAGAGAGAGAGTAGCAGCAGTTTCCATGGAAGGGGGAATTGTACGAGTTGTCGAGAATCGAAGTCGGAAAAAAAGGAGATGGAAAGTTGACGAGTTTTTTTGGAGGTGTTTTTTTTTCGATGGAAAAAAGAAACATATTTGAATGCCTGTCGCGCCAATGCGATCCGCTCTCTCTGTCTCTGTCTCAGTCTCTCTGCTGCATGTCTGCGCTGTCTCGAGTTAAGGGCGATGACACTGCTCATCTTTTTCGCTTGGTTATCAACAATTTCAGACTGTCTGTCTCATGCTTTCACGACCTCGTCGCGTCCTCGAATCAAATTTATATTTCTCGTCATAGAGAGAGATCAAAATTAGATTCCCATCGTCATTCCTTCTACCGACCTTTTACTCTTTTATGAGTAGTCTCTTTTAACGTCCAATTTACACTTTGACATTACCTAACGATCTAAATGTTTGTTTTTTTAAATATCATCGATTAAATTATCCACATATTTAGTACGTATAAAATGATGTGTTTGGGAATCTCTATTATTTTATTTATTGTATAAAAAATAAATAGTGTATAATTTTTATTAAAATATTCTTCAACAAAATAATTAAACTTATAAATTTACATAAATTTAATTTAAATTCCGTTAACTTAATCACAAACATATATCTTAACTCATAAAATTTATACACCTTATAAATGAATTTATAAACTAAGTAGTATATTATTTTCTAAAACTAATAATAATACATTATTAATTGTTATTCTAAATTATTATTATATTACAATAATTAATAATAAGTTATTCATCATTTATAATATATGAAGTGACTACTATAATTAATTAATTAATAATAATATTAATATAAATAACAATAATCTATTTAATGATAGTGATAAAATAAAATTATTAATGTAGTGATTAATAATAATTATAATATTAATTAAATATTACATTATTTTTGTTATTTATTGAACACAAATTTAATGGACGAACGTAATTCTTTTAAGAGATTGTCACCCATGTGTGGACAATTCAAATTGCCAAGCCGAATTGCTTAACAATGCATATAGTTTATAAATTAAAATGAGCGAACAAACACAAATTATTAAAAAGATTGTCACCATAAAAAAAACACTTTTTTTAGTTCAATATATTAGTCATTTATATTATAATCTAAATTTTAAATACTTAACATAAGTCTAGATGTCCATAAATTTGACTGGATATAGGATGAGTAAGTAGGTATGATAGCTTGGAGGTTGAATTGTCCTCTTTAAATAACATCTCGTTTCGAAACCCATCAATCACATAATTATAAGTTTTTTTCCTCATTTTCCTAGTTCGCTTTCAGCCAGGTATTAAGTATTAACATTCATATATTTTTTTTCCATTTTATTTGTATTTTAATTAATATTTTCATTTATTAGTTTACTATATACTATATATTAGGTCTCGTTTTACTCTTCTCTATGTTATAACTCCTTCAACTAGTAGAAAAATATATCATAATGTTGACTTACATATTTGTAGCGGATACCAAATGAGAATGAAAGAAAATATCACACACAAAAGAAGATATGTGAAACGTACTATGTTCACTTTTAATTGGGCTACATCCTTGGACAAAATAAAATTACTGATAAGAGACTTATATAGATGATGATTATAATATTTCAAACAAACTTCTAACCTTAGTCCTAAAGAGTTTATATATGTACACTCATAATAGAAGATAAAAAAAATTTCTTAGATAAGACTTTACAATAATCTTCAAAAAATTGGATATCTATCACCATAAAAATATTAGAACTTTGATTCAAAAATAGAATTGACTCAAAAAAATTTTGAGGGTGCTTTTAACTACAAAGTGTTTTATAGATTTGAAAAAACAAATGAACTTGCAACTGGGTTAGAATTCAAAGTATCAACAACGCTCACATTGAATTGAATTCTCTAAAAAATATATGCCTACTAGAATATGCCACTGCCAACCCATGTCATGGGACTACTACCAACTATCAATGTTGCGCTAGTCCAAACAACGTTGGGACTTGCTTATAGAAACACACTTTGTGAACATGTTAGTTGAGTTATCTTCTATGTCGACTTCTTCACTTTGGTCCTCTTTTCAGCACTGATGGAATGATATCTTACATCAATATGTTTGGATATTTCATGATGCACTTGATCCTTGGCTAAGCATATTACGTTCAAACTATCATAAAATACTATAGCTTGATCTTGATGTAGTCAAGATCTTCAATTAGGTCTTTCAACCAGATGTCTTCTTTAGCAATTTTTGTCAATGCCATGTACTCTTCCTTTGTAGTAGACAATGTAACTGACATCGGTACTGTAGCTTTCCAACTTGCAACCGAGTTATCTATTGTGAAAAATATAACCTATTATTGATCTTCTCCCATCAACATATGCAACACAATTTGATACAAAATAGGGCGTGACAACTTGTGAAAAAAATAATTATTTTTAAACTCATTTTCCCCCAAATTAAGCCTAATCTTCTCCAAAATAAAGTTTGTTAATCCAAGACTCTTCCTACATATAAATATCAAGAGATCCATCAATTGATTAATCGATGAGAGAATTGTAGAAAGATTTTGAAGAGAAATTGTGAGAGACCAAGAGCCTAGAGCCAAGCCCAAGGCCAATAGAAGAAGAAGAATTTCTGCAAATTCTATGAAAAAGATGATCATCATCCCAGTGTTTTGATCTATATTCTATAATCTTCTCTTCTCAACTTTTGGGGTGAACTCCATTGTACTTCATTTTTAATTTTTTTTCTGGAGAATTATTATTGCAAGGGAGAAATCTATGAACCCTTCTTTCAATTAATTTTTTTTATGCGTATGCATGTGAATTTTAATACTCTTTTATGAATCTTTAATAGTTTGAATCTTTGCTAGCATCTTGGAGAAGAATAGTGAACTCTTATCCTCTTTGACAAATAAAAGTGATCTTTGAATTATAAGTCAAGGCATTGCTTAATATATCTAGGTAGCATCTTGGAGAGGAATGAATGCTTTAGGTGTGACCTCTATGAGATTGGCACCCTGAAAAGGGACAATCCATAACTTAAAAAATACATCTTAACGCATCTCAAAATCCTAGTTGATTAGATTGACATTCTGGAGTGGAACAGTCAAGTGTCTTAGATTTGAGATAGTTGATGCATCTTGAAGAGGATATCATACTTTAGGTATATCATAATCCTCATAAAAAATTGAGTTAAACTAAACATTAATTGAACTTAGGTGAAACTAACTATGTCCCTATTCATCTTACATCATCCTAATCCAAAAGGCTTTTGTTATCAAACTCTTTTATTCTCTTTCATTTTCATCATTTTCTGTTAAAAATTCATCTTTATCACAAGCCTATATTATCTTATTAGTTGGTTGAATAGATAGATAGGATCAATATTAGTCCTTGTGGGATCGATACTCAACTCATTGTTGAATTATTACTTGATACGACTAGTGCACTTGCTAGCGATATTTTTTGCATAACTAGCACGGTATAAAGACCATCGAACAACCTACTTCTCAGCAACCATTGCCTTTTCTCCTCTTCCGCCAGCCACCATTTACCCCTTTCGGCGGACGTCACCTCTCGTCGTTCGCCAACCAACAGATCTGAAGCCTGGAAGTCACACCGAGTTTTTCACTCGTAGCCAACACCCTGATACAATTGTCTGTCAAAATCAAAAGGTGCAATGATCATCTTCTCCGACAATGATTTCTGCAAATCTATCGATCGAAGTCGTGACGAGAAAGTCATGGTCGTGATCTTATTGCGAAAGAGGAAGACAACGACCTCACAATCATGATAGCTGAATCACCGCCAGTAATCTTTGCTAAAGACGGACGACTATCTAATGCCCGTAAATCAAGTCACATGCATGCATTGACATTCTCATGGTCATGATTCATTGATCACGGAGCGTGAAAATTGGAAAGAAGATTCACAACATCAACTTCACGATCGCGATTCAGAGATCACGATCGTGAGATCGTTGCTGATAGGAGATTCACGCCCGTGATTCCCAGATCATTGGCCGTGAACTGAACAATTTCACGACTATGATTCAGTTTTGCACGGGTCGTGATCTCACACTAAAGAAGGTGACTACTTGCACAATCGTGAATTGAGCTTCACAAGTTATTTTGCTCACTCACAACCATAAGTTCCTCTTCATAGGCCATGATCTCTCAGTGGATATCTACATCACATATCATGGTCGTGCATCCCTAATCATGGCCTTTAGAAGCATTCCACACTACCATGACGCACCTCTTCCTCATCTTAGTTCATGGACCAATGCAAGAGACAGTGACCCATGACCATCCGCCCAACAAAAGCTAATGAGGCGATGAACCAGGAGCTCATCAGGCTGCCACTAGCTATAATGTTCCATATTGATGAGCAACGACAGTGATACTTCGACCATACCTTCCTGGAGATCACGCTGACCCGCTTTGCACATCATCCTACTCTAGAGATATATAGGCTCTGGAATGATATTACCCAACTCTTTGGGAGGATTTGCATAGTACATTTTCTCGGGAAGGCCTAGGGAACATATGAGGAGTTGATGCAAGAGTTCCTCAGCACTTTCAAGTTGATCAATTTGGATGGCAACAAATACAAGGCGACCAAGATTGACTTCCATATGGTAGGAGGTTCTCTCTATCTCTAAATGATTTCAATGATCTATACCAGTTTCCACATGGTGGTGAATGATGTGTACCTCAAGATTTTGATGCAGCAGGATTTTGGAGAGCCATCACAGGGGAGGTCATCCTCAATTACAGGTTCGCCAAGTGCAGCCTGATCCAAAACCTAGTGTTATACTTCGCCCATCGCATCTTGTCCAACACTATATGTGGACGAGGTGATAGTGATGGGTCCCCCAACGAGACTGATCTCTATCTACTATATGCGATGGTCGAGGGGATTGATGTCAACATCGGAGCCTTCGTCACTAGGAATTTTGAGAGGCACTCTAAGAAGACGAAGGTCAAGATCACCATAAGAGGCCTCATTATGCCTATTGCAGAGCACTATAGGTTACGATTGGCAGAATCCAAACTCATCAAAGGAAGTATCCACCTGGACAAGAGTACAACGTTGAACATGAAGCTTGCTTGCATCGAGAAGGGGGTTCTGATGTTCATATTTAGGAATAGGTTGGAGAGGATACCTTGTGATGAGCACGCAAGGATCATTGTCTTTGATAGGGCCAATTGGCTTATCTTCCCGCCACTCTCAGGGTGTCCTGAGCAGCCAGTTGAGCCACCACCACTACCGACACTGTGAGACAGGCTAGAACTTATGATGCAGGACCTTCTACCGAGCAGATCGAGGAGGTTCCTACTAGCTTTCCCTCTTATCCCGCACAGTTTGATTTTTCAAGCATGCAGACCACTCTGGAGGCGATCAATACAAAGCAAGAACGCCAGTACGAGATGATGACAAATTTGTGTGCATGCCAGGACATCCAGTATGATGTGATGATGCAGGTGCGTGTACTCCAGGATAGCCAGTATGAGATGATGATGATGGAGATGCGGGCTCGCCAGGATAGCATCGATGAGATGGTTAGGCGCATGCATGATTATCACACCAATTAGGGACATTATGGAGGCTTCTTCGCACCAGTGCCACCACCGCTACCTCTGGACTAGTCTGGTCATATTTTTTTTTTCTTTTCTTTTAGTTACATTATATTTCTTGTGTGTCTTTTGCATTATTGTTATCAGCTCCCTCAGTAGAGGCTTAAACACTAAGGACAGTGTTCAATCTAAGCTTGAGGGAGTTTGCATTTCATTCATCTTTTAATTAGTACATTGCATTTTCATGTGTTTAGTTCATTATGTCATCTATTGTATGCATTTTCCAGTCATTTCTATTATAAGTTTGTATGCATCCATGCTTAATGTTGAGAAATATTTTTGAAAAATCTAAACAAATGTATCAAAAAGAAGAAAAAAAATGCCAACTCCATCTACCAACCCTTGTTTAACTTATGGTTTTACTTAAGTATATATTCTAGAGCTATCTAGTATGATATATGAAATTCCAGTGTCGTTCTTTCAAATGCAAATCACAAGTGTGTATTAATTCCTGAATCATGTTGATAAGGACTATGATTCCTTAGACTATAATTCTATTTAACTTTATTGTACTTGAGCCTAAATTATTACAGCCTTTTTATTGAATGTTTAAGTATCTTTTGAGCTTATAAAAAAATATTGTGAATATGTAAAAAGTGAAATTAAAAATCTCTGTTGAAAAAAAAATGAATTAGTGTGTGAGAATTTTGAAATTGAAAAAAAATACAGTATGAAAAAAGGGGACCCAAGTTTTATACAGAACATGGGTGAATCCCGGCAAGTAAGCTCGAGGGGTCCTTAACACATGTTGCCCTATGGTCATTTGGTCTAGGAGTCATTAGTGGAAAGATTGCTACATAGACCACCTTGTGCAAATTGGAGAAGCAACCTAAGTGCTAGTTCAACTGCCAAGTTCGACTTTACACTCAAAACCTAGGAATGTTCGGGCAAGTATATCCTTAGAGGACTCTTAAATCCTGGTGACCTAAGGCTGTTTGGTCTGGGATCCATCGGTTGAAAGCTTGCTACATGGACTTCCTTGTGCAAACATGATTGGAAGTCAAAACTTTAAAAAGAAATTGCAAACTATTGTTATTTTATTGTTTAATAGTATAAGCTTAATTGCCAATAATGTTGTAATTTGATAGACTCTATCTGTTAGCTATGATAGAATTGTTTAAATTGTTTATGGGTCAGAAACTCTATGAAGCGAGAAGATGGATGAAGGTGCATTACTAGTGAGGAGTAGGAGAGAGGTGGTGCAAGGAGAGTATTGGTCTGCAAGAAATATGTTATGATGGAAGAGTATTGAACATTGCTCTATAATTTTGTTTGAGGACAAGCAAGACTTTAATCTTGGGGAAGTTTGATGAGTGCTAAATTAGGCATATTTTTTGTAGCATATTTTGTTGAATCTAGGATCCCAAGATTGTTTTGAATGATCACAAATTTGTAAGTGAACTCAGTCTATAATAATGAACTTGTTTGAGCTGATTTCTGTAACAGGACATAGACAAGTTCAGTACAGCGGTCGACCTGAGCTAAAGGAATGGACGATCACTGCACACGTATTACACATCTTGAAGAATCATGTGTGCAGCGGGCGTCCTAAGGATATAAACGGTCGACTAGTAGAAGGAGGATGGAGGTCATATAAACAGCAATGAATATGGAGGAGGAGGCATATACGGTCGACCCAAAACATAAAGAGGGCGACCAGTGTTGGACTGTGGAGGCATT
>LTAE01009519.1:0-15896 GCA_001647135.1 Pontederia paniculata
TATATATATATATATATATATATACACCAGGCAAGAAGCACCAAAAGAATTTTTGGTAAAAATAAGAAAAAAAACATGTCGATTCAAGAACACGAAAAATTAATGCCAACTGTAGTTATAATGTAAAATGAGTGATGAGTCCAATATATGTTTTGCATCTAATGAATAATATTACACCGCCAAAAGCCTAGTGCCGATAAATCTTCTTATTTCCTAACTCACACAGGCAAATTCACCAACATCACAGTTTCTCAAAAGCTTATACTTCCCTGAACGAAACGACTAGCTAAACCATTTCTGACAGTATCCGAGAGTATCTGTTGCATTCAGACGTGTCCTTGAAGCTTGGAGTAAAATCAGAAAAAAACCTGAGCACAGAAGCAATATGTTGCACATTTTTGGCGGCAACAGCGGCTTCGAGAAACAGAGCTGGCCTAACAGTAATAACCTGCACGAAACAACATATTTAAGAATATGAAATCAGCTCCTTTTGATGAATAATATATAAGATAAAGATGGAATAAGTTTCTCTCATGTTAATATAAGATAAAGATGGAATAAGTCGCTCTTTTTCCACAACATGAGATTCCTAAACCCTAAACCCTATAGTGCAGAAGATTGATGCAGTGCTCTGCCCTTACTGACTTAATTCAAGATGATTGGCCATCCTCACCTCTTTGACTGATTGCAAGATTACATATCTTAGTATTCGAGCTAATGTTTCTCAACCTGTGCATTTATCTTTAAGAAGCATGATCAAATAAGTAAAAGGCATTCACTATCATAAGTCAGTGAAAAAAAATTACTTATATTAACTTTTCACTGTGCTCTTCTTTTATGAAATTCAGCTTATATTTCTGTAAAAAAATATAACATCCATTTTTTCTCTTAAATCAATGGACACCAATCAAAAGGTTTGTCTTGATAATAAAAGATTCCTATAATAAAAAAAAATTACCTGATGTTTTCTAGCATAGCGTAAAGCTTCAAGATAGTATCCATCTTGCAAAAGTGCAGTAACAAAATCATGATGTAGAGAAAGCTGCCTAAGCATATCTAATCCCAATTTCCGAGTCTGAAAATTTTGTTGGCCTGATTCCAGGAGTTGCAAAGCAACTTCTTTAGAGGGCTCCAAAATCTGCAATATGAGCATGTTAATAAGAAATCTGAGCATAATAATTTGGTAGCTTTTCTAGTTATAAAAGAGTACATGTTAATTAAATATCAGAGAAATGAAATTTGGAACAAAATACAAATTATATATCTGAGGAGCTTACGCATGCCTTTAAAATGAAAATGTTTAAAACCAAAATATAAATTGCTTATTATTTCTCAAACAAATGTAGTTACAGAATGATGTACTAATTTGATTGAGGAAAGAATATAACGCTGCTCCATTGTTGTGCGGGATATTTTACCATTCTTATGAACCTCTATGATGCAACTTTCCTGACTGTCCAAAGCTCCAAACCAGAGAAGAAAGATTAATTCATCCCACTTGGGGGACTTAAATAAAAACAGAATATTCGTACAGTTTTTTGAACGGGAGATTTTTGTATGAGTACCAAGAACAGAAGTTAACACACCAAGATTTGGAAACAGATCTCATTTCATTGAACATGGCCCAAGATAATGATTGTACATGCAGGTAGCAACAACGTAGCCACTATGGTCCAGCATTATCAAGCTTTACATGAAAGATCATTGGAAAATTTAGGTGCAAGACCATAAATCACTGGTTATGATGATCACAGGGATTTGGTTGAAGATCTTGGACAGACTGGTGTGCAATAAGAGATCAAATGATTGTGAACTTAAAACTATGGACCATTGTAATTCACTTGCATTTAGAGAAACATGGGATGTAGTTAAGACGATCCTTCTGCAGGTTGCTTGGTCAAAATCAAACTACTGAAAACATCCAGAGCGCAAGTCCACCAACTACTCTGACACAAAAACTTGATTTTACACAAAACGAATGAATTTTCAAGTTGAGCAGTTATATATCACCTTGTTCATCACAAATAATGCAAGTTCAGCATCCCGATTGGCATGGACTAACAGTTCAATGATCATCACATAAAGATTTGGATGAGCTTTGAGCCTCTCCTTCGTAGAACTGCGATGTGGATCAAATACAATACATACAAATAAGATGTTACTTCCTAAAAAAGAAAACATGTAAAAATACACAAAGCACCTAACTAGCTCCAGAATTTGCTTGAAGATCTACAGACAAGATGTGGGCAAACATTAAGAACTTCGGCGATAATAAAATTTGCATTTTCTTGCCTCGTATATAACAGTATATCTTAGGACCCTTTTCAGATAATGTATATCTTATGTCCATTAACATTACATACAAATATGATGCAATACTTCCTCTACAAGAAAACATGTAGAAATACACAAAGCACCTAATTAGTTCAAGAATTTCTTGAAGACCTACAGACAAAATGTGGGCGAACATTAAGTACTTTAACAATCGTAAAATTTACATTTTTTTGCCTCCCGTATTACAGTTTTTCTTAGGACCCTTTTCAGAAAATGTATATCTTATGTCCATGAACATTACTTCAAATTTGTGTCTAAGAACAGTTCATTTACTTATTTGAATTGGAAACTTAATTGCAATACCTGCGCAAAAACTCCAAAACAATCGCAACCAAATATGCAGGATCTCCCACCAATTCGTCTTCAATAAGTGCAAAGACAAAGTGGTACATTTCATCTGGTGAGATTGTCACACTAGTGAATTGAGACCCCTGCTGACCAGGGTCAATATTATCTGATATGCTTGTGCTACATTCTCCTCCTGATTGTAATGGTGTTTTTGGGAAATCAGCACTTGAAGCTTGAAGATTCCTTTTACTGGTGTTCTCTTTACCAGCTGTAATAAGCAGGTCAGCAGATACAGAATTTGCAGGCGGCCCATGAGAACTGATCCTCATATTATCTGAATTTGCATCATCATCAGAATCAGAAATTGAAGGAAAGGATGCTCTATGGATAGCAGATCTTGCATAACCATTTTCTACTTCTTCAATAAACTTCCCATGATCTACTGATCTGCTAGATGAATACTCAAATGCTACCCTGGATGAAGCCACAGGTTGATTACCAGCATTTTGGCTTCTCTCACTACTTTCTCCTCCCTTAAGAATATTATCCGATTTCATTGATTGGGAATAAGAGGAAACAAGTACATCTATTGCCCTTGCAATAACTGATGGTGATCTACGCTCCAAAATAATAGCACGCGTTATTGCTAGGCATAACATCTTAACCTGAGATTAACATCACAGGCTAGAATCAAAATATTCAATTTATGAATTATTGGCAGCATTAGAATGTAAGTCATCAGAATACGAATGTATATTACCTTTCCAGGATCAGATCTTCGACGCTGCAAGAACTCCAGAATCAAAGGAACATCGGAGCTACTAGCAGCTACAGCCTAAAGGAAAAAAAAGAACTCACTTGAGTAGTATATCTAAGAAAATAAAGAGACAAGGAAATGCTACACTAATAATAACTCACCTCTAGATCCAAATAGATCCTCCACAAAAGACCATTATCAACATCACATATGAGGTAAGGAACAAGAAAAGTCCAATTGTCCCGATAGATCATCGCCCCATAAGAACTAGTAAGGTTATCTTCAACTTGTACCTTTTGTCTACTATTTATAGATGCACTTCTCAGTAGAAGTGGAAGTGGAGCAGATATTGGTGATAGAGAATCTAGAAATATGTCATAGAGTAGGACAACTTTTGCATCCACTTGATGAACCAAAAGAACGTTATCGATCACACTTACTGAAACTCTACTAGAGTAAACTGGCAAAGTACCCTGAAAAAGGAAATAAATATTATTCAAATCAAACACAAGATGCAACGAGCTGAAACTCCAAGAATAACCCAATAGTTCCTACCAAAGTATCCTAAAAACCAATTAAGAATGGTAAAAGGGCCAACATATAAGCAGACACAAAATTGGGAAAAAGGGAATAGGACTTTGAGGGAAAAGTTAAATGTTTTACTTCATTGAAGACATGCGTTTACATCTCCATCGCCCATCAAGGAGAACAATAGGTATAACAAACACCTTAAGCTAAACATGCATGATCTTATAGATCCTATGCTAAAATTCGCTTCCACTCATGTGTATGAAGAAGTCTCAGTTCATAATTCTTAAACATTTATGTCATCCAGATTTAAAAATTATTGTTGCTTTTGGAACATATCTTGGAAACAAATCGAGTTATATCACATAAAACTTGTTGATCACTTTTATAAAGCATAATTGAAGCTTGAAAAAGGAAGAACTAATGCTTTTCAAATTCATACCTGATGTATAACAGCATCACGATAGAACCTATACAAGTTAAGCAGCATTCCTATCCTATCATGTTGCACGCAATATATCCTACTGTAGCTGAAATTTTCAAGAAAATATATTAAACTCTAATAGAAGAACACAAATAAACTTGGATCTGGAACAGAAACCCATCAAAAGGCATACATAGTCACAATATGAATGTCTTCTGCTACTAAAATGGGTTTATAGTTTGCCTCAGCTTCTGTCATGGGCATCTCAAACCTAGGCAAGTGAACCATCCCTCCAGAAGAAAACTGAAAAGGAGAAAAGAGGGTTAAGTGAATTTACTATTTTTCAAGATAACTTAAACAGGGGAATCATCTATTAAATCGAAAGGATAAAGTAGAAGGATTAAGATTTCATGTGCATCTAAAAAACTTTAACTGTACAACTTTGCTAGCATTTCAATAAAAGAAAATCACAAATCAAATAACTCACATACTGGACTATACCAAAAAAAAAACTCATTAGTTATTAAGAGAAAGGCCTTAATAGCATCAGTACTTAAATAAATACAATAAACATCAACGAAAAATGTAAAGTGCCACCCCAATAATCAACTATGAACTGTTGAGTCAAAGGAATGCTAAGGAATTGCAAACCCACATAAGTTATGAATGCATATCAGGTAGTTGTATGATTCCATAAACAGACTGTTGGCAGACAGTATTGGCTATGGGGGTCAGCATTGCATCTTAGTCCATGCAATCATGACAGATCTACTTATCAAGACAAGCCTAGTGTGTGTGAAATGCAGAATTACTTAATAAAAGTGAGATCAAGACTTTTTCTGAGGGAGCTCAAGAATTGGGTGAATAATTTATATTTTACCACGAGCTTCTTTTAAGGCCACAACATCAATGCAATGAACATGATAAGCCAAGTCCATGCTTGATGCAACAAGGCATAAGAGATCTCTGAATGAGTAGTTATTCCCTCAAAAATATTACTTTAACACTTGAAGCAAATAGACAGTTACCATGTATGGAGCATAAACAAAAAGAATAAAACAAATCAAAGCTCTAACTTTTTATTTCTTCTAATACACACTCAATTCAGAGTTCTTGGATGTATAAATGAATGTTCAAAATCCTGGATAAAATCATCAACTCATACATGCAAGTGTCCGAAGGTTTCTGGCATTAAAAATGTTCTATGTTGGAAGACACATCTGTAGGTTTTTGACAAGATAAAGAACTTGCACACCGAAGTACACATACCGAATGGCTTCTAACAGAGTTTTTCAAGAGGAATAGTATGGTTTCAAGTAAAAGAAAAAAAATTATTCACCTCAAAGAAAAATTATGCAGAATGATCTTTTAAGAAGCTAAATAACATGTTGTTGCAAGAATCAAAGACACCAAGATGAACATCTAAAATAAGGTTCCATATTTATTTTTCTCAACTACCGCAATCTCAAGAAATAGCCTTCCTTTGGGCCATTTGATTCCAGTCAATGGTATTTTTGGGGTGAGAGAAGTTATGTAGAAAACATAGTTGAATTGGCTCGTTCTCTGATTGGAGGGTGAGCAAGATGATGAGGTTATCCAATTTTTATTGTATAGGTTACTTTCATACATGTAAGTTGATATAGAGACACTAATATATGGATGGTTGCCAAGGTGGCAAAACTTGGCAATCATCCCTTGGTTTCTCAAAACAAAAACACCCAAAATAAGGTCATCACTAGGGGGCAAGTCAAATATTTGAGAAATCAATGTAAGGAGCTACAGATTAAGTCAATAATTATCACCAACAACTTATCAAACTTCACTACCAGCATTAGGTATAAGAGTGACTTTCAATAAATGTTTGGGACTTACCTGAAATCCAGAAAAGATTGTGCATTGCATTCCAGAAGCAAGGAGAATCATTCTACTTTCGTGGGTGTAAACATACCAGCTGACACTGAATCTTTTGGTTTCCACCAGTTGAAGATTATTTAACTCGGGTTCATAGGAAAGAATGTCTATACCACTGTAAGATAGTTGTAATCCAGAAAATGAGGATCAGATCTCCGAGATGTTTTACTTAAACACCATCAGATAAAGTTCTTTGTACATACATACAGAATCATGCCTTCAAATTCATACTACGCTGGTAAGAATTAGGAGAAAAACACTCAGCTAACCATGAATGATGAGAAATAATAAAATTATGAAGACAAAAAAGATTCGTGAAACATTTGATATGCTGTATTTGATTTGCTGAAAATAAGTCTTAAAGAAAATTAATTTATGGAAAAAACATTTTCCAGAAAAAAATGTTTTCCGTTGTTTGATTGTGTAAGAAAAAATATGTTCAACTTATTTGTTCTGAAGGTAATAGACTTAAAATATAAAATAATTATATCTTCTATTTTTCACATGAGGAACGGTGTAAGACTGAAAATTGTTCACTTCAAAAAGAGGGCAAACATTTCTCCCAAGTTTTATACAAATTTTTGGCCAATTGAAGAAATACTTTTACCAAGATTTTCTTCCAAATACAGGAGAAAGAGAAAATGCTTCCTGAGAAGTAACTTCTCAAAATAAACACAACCTAATATGGTTTATAAACAACACTGCCAAAGTGAAAGGAGTTGCCAGCTTATGGAATGAAATGTTTATTCTTAAACTGAATCCCATTAGTTTGAATTAGAGACTAACAAATGAAGCACAAACATTAGATTGATGTTTACTATCGTTACTTTATAAAGAACTAGTCGTTGAATATAATATGTAGTAACTTTTTTGAGCCAATATAATAAGTAGTTACTACCAATATAACAAGTAGGATTCAGTGAAAGACAAATTTATCAACAGAGGGACTAATATTGAATTGCAGACTTATTTGGCAGAACAACACTCCCTTAAAGACTTTTTTTTCTGTGGCCATTATGGCATTGTAGGATGTCATATGTGAGCTGAGGACTAAACCAAATAAGGTGGGCCCTCGACCAAATAAGGTGGCCCTCGGATTAAATGTGGTCTGCGGTTAATGTTGGGCCTTAGACAGGGGCATCTCTCATTTGTTTCTCATATGTGCAGTGATAAGGGAGGCATTAAGGAAAAATGGATGCAGATGGACTGGGCCCCAGGAAAGCCATCTCTCATTTGTTTCTCGTATACCCAGTGGTAAGGGAAGTGTTGAAGAAAATTGGTTGAAGATGGATCAACCAACACATGACAAAAGATTTTGGGATAAGCTTTCAAGCAGCTGACTATCGTTCTAGGTGATAGGGAGATGTGCAATTCACTGAACCTCGGGCTCTTTGGTTACAGTAAAATGACATTTTCTTAAGAAGGGTGTATCATGCATCACACTTTTGTAGACATTTCATTGTGTTTTCTAAGCACAACAACTTAGTCATTCTTTCAACCCAAAAAAAGACATAAGTGCAAATAAATACAAAGAAAAACATCTTGTAAATGCAAAATGATTTTTGCGCAATATATTAAAATGCAACCATCATGAGAACCAAGAACCTTATGACAATTGAGTAACAAATAAGACATTAAAAACACAAACCTTGTTTTTACGAGTATAATGTCACAGGATGGGCAGTCAGTCCAGAAGAACCCCAGTATGCTTTCAGATTCTGACTTGCATCTGTGGATGAAGTTCTCCCTGTTTTCTCTATTTTTGAATTGGATCTCGCAATTGGATCTTTGGATCCCTATTATCTTTCTGTCTAAGGAATATCTAATAGATAAAACAGGCCCTTCACCAACTGAATCAGAATTGGCTGGAGCGTTTTGGATGGATGGACCAACTTGCCATGATAAAACCTGTTTCAAAAGAATTTGAGACCAACCAAAATTCCGGCAAATTTTAAAGGGAGAGGTAACTGAGATGACATGTGAAAAGCTTAAACCTGATCAGATGATGGAGCAAGGAGCAACTTATTTGCATCATCATAATATAACCCTTGTGTTTCAGGAATGTTGCACCGTAAGGGTGGATGCTGAATATAAACATGAGAGAGGGCACCAGAACCACTCATCCAAGGTTGATCAGTTGAAGGTCTTCCCAACATGGTTTACCGTCCCAACTTCTGAGGTTTAACCGCCTAATAAGTAAATCTTTAATACATATTGCAACTTTACTGAATGCAAAAGACAACTAAGGACAAGTCAGTACTAAATTTAAACTTGGTAGCTTTTGAAATAAAGAGAACATAAATGTTTTTTTTGAATGGAAGATAACACAAATGTTACTAACAAACCTACATATTCGATTCTTGATATCTGAGAATTTAAAGTAGAACTCAAATGCTACTAACAGCGCAATCATTACACCTTATCCTTGATCTTTAGACAAATAGAAACTTCTGCTAGTCAGAAAATCGAAAAGGCCAAATACAATATAGGAACACTACATCTACAACAACAACAACAAAGTCTTATCCCACTAGGTGGGGGCGGCTACATAGATCATACGACGTCATTGCGCTCTATCAATAACCAAATCTTTGGGTATATTATTCACCAATAGAACACTACATATACGTATTACCAAATTGTGCATGCATACTTTTAGCGCAAGAAATTCCTTTGAACACATATTCTCAGTCTCTGAGACTTTTCCCGCTATAAATTTATCATATTCTTTGGCCTGTGGAAACATAAAAGGTAGAGAATGATCAGGAAAATAACAGGTAAATTTATACTGTCCCCTAAAATAGGTTCCCAGGTCAATATAGTTTTTTTTTTCTTTCCAATTGATCCTACTGAAAAGGAAAAACTACCATGATTCCCAGTTAAGTACCTTCTCCTCTACTCGTTCATTCATTCTATAGTGGAAAAGCAACACCAAGCACATTGGCTGAACCTCTGAAAAGAAACATGTGGTCGGCCACCAGTTTACTGCATTAGGAAACTTGTGGCCAAGAATTTCACTCAAGAAGGAGAATGCATAGAGCAAAACTTGTTTCACGTATATCTGCATAAGTAAGCAAAACTTAAGAGACTTCAGGTAGTGAATGTTCATGAGACTTTATCAACCATTGGTGCAAGACTATATCATGTTAGCAGACAGAATGTGCATCAAACACAATTCCTAGATAAAAAAAAACATCAAAAGTCCAAATTCACGTGTAATCTATTTCAAAGATTATGCGATAAGTTATTATAATTCGATAAAACAACAACCTATATGAAATTATTGACCTGAGAAGCACAATTGACCAATATACGCTTGGTTTGCAGAGATGATTGCTTAAACTTTCAAGGGTTTCAAACAAAAGATCACAAATCGAAATGGAAGAAAACAGAGATGAAAAAGAGAGAATTACCCCAAAAATCTAATCAAAAGAAGGAATCCAAAAGGAGTGCAATGGTTTCCGATCACAGCAGCGGAGCAGACGAACCAAAAAGATGAACACCCAACGCTTTGTTCCACCTACCGGTCCAAAGATCGCGAGGGAAACGAGAGATTAAATGAGGAAACAGTTTCCTGCAAAGGGCCCATGGGCCGTCTAGTAAGTTGGTAGAAAAGTTTGGATCTCAAGCCCAACGAAATTTTTATGACAAGATTCTAAAATTATTAACCTATTCAGTAAAAGATAATATAAAATTCTTTTAAGGGGGTAAAGTAAAAAAAAATGTCACTAAAAATTTGAGATGAACTGCCTAATTTTTTTTTATAGAAAAAAGGTCTTATGTCCACGATTATAAAAATAAAATAATTTTTATTTTATTTTATTTTATTTTATTTTATTTTATTTTATTTGAATTCAATGGTTTTATGGTCGTGTTTGGCATATCTTTAAAATAGCATTTTTATTCGGACACTGATAGTTTAATAACAAAGTAATACATTTTCAAAATTATTGGCGTTAACGTTAATGTTTTCGAAATTGGAACTATATTTTTTTTTAAGAAAATGGAGGTCCGTACTATTTGTCGTAACAATCGTAGGATGTTAAATATACGATAGATATAAGATCTTCTTTTTCTTAAATAGTTTGTTATAAGTTGTTAGATTTACCGTATATCTAACGTCCTACGATTACTAAAATAAGTAGTACGGTGTTACTTATTTAAGTAGGTAGCTTATCCAGAATTCAAACTGTTTAGTAGCTGAACAATATATTAACACACTTAGAATGGATTTTATTGCCTTGGATTGCTGGCTCGTTCCTCCTACCCACATTTTTCTTTGAAAGCATGAAAAAGGTATGCTAAAAGAAGAGACAATTAGTCTTCATCACAAAGAAGTGTGAAAACTAGCAGCGAATTCTGACAACTTTCTGAGAAATTTAGCAGCACTTGGAACAAAAACAATCTCTTTTTTCCTTTATCTCCTGCAGTAGATCTTCACTGAGCTGAATTTAGTAGCTAAAATTAATGTTCTTTGTGACTTCGATAGATCCTACTGTGGCGTTCACCACTCCAAATATAGCAGGAAATGATATCTGATGGCAAAGATTTCAGACCACCACTGTGCAGGCCACAAGTGCAGGGATCCTAAAACCTTGCAGTTTGCACTGTTTGAGTTGATTTAACTCGGGCATGTGTCCATCGACATCCGGGAGGTACTTGAGCCGACCGCATGATCTCTGTGGTACCAGAGCTTTTAGATGAGTCCTTGCTCCCGAAATCAAACTGAGTGATGTTTACTTTCAGTGCAGCAATCTCCACTCCTGCACTCTGATATGGCATGTGGCTTTGCCTAGCTAGCTGTCTAAAGTGAGTGAGTAATTGATGGTTTACTAACATGCTTACTTACAGCCAAGCTTCAGTGTGATACTTTTTACTGCAGCAGCACCCCTTGGTGCATTGGCCCATCTACTGAATGCCCTCAACCAAGATGCTGCCAGGGGTTGATGGCTTGATGGTCCACTGGAACCACAGCCTGTGGACCTTGCTTCTAACTTCATAGGGAACTGCTCTGGGGTCAGAAGTTTGAGAAAGGGGGTCTGAATCAATTAGACAGCATCATGAGTATTGCCAAGAATTGATTATGTTAGAATCCTTCCCTACCTCAAATGTATGACCAACTGGAAGATTACATAAGGCTGCATTATTGTGTTTGTTAGATGAGTTGAGATTGCCGGTTTTTGTTTTTTCGATCCCGTGAGTCGTGTGCTCATTTGGATAATGAAGTACTTTCGGCAAGCGTATCGGTGGCCGATCATGAATGGATCATTTGAAAGGTGTGCAAGGGTAGTATGAATTGGCATGTCCAGGTCAACAAGGCTTGCCTTCCTTATCTTTTGAGGAAAACTTGTTCTGCAAACTCATTGCCCTTTCCAAGCTTTTTGACATTTCTCCAACCACAATTCACTGACAATGATGAAACTTTCTCGAGACACATTTCGGATACTGTTCGCGCCAAGTCCTTTCTCATTCATACTCATACGAAGAGAGTAGAAACTTAGATACATATCTTTGTCTCATTAATTGAAGAAGTGACTAAGATAGGGAACCATTCACCAGTTAAAATCAGGGACCATGTAAGGCAGCTATCATCAGTACTAATTAGTCTATTCCTTTTGGCGTTCTCTGGCAAATTGGCACGCACGGCATGTGGTATCGATAATTGACAGGCCATCAAAACTAGCAATTTAACAGAGAGAAAAGAACTTGGGATTACAAGGTGAAATGAAGAGATAAGGACCCCAAATGTGCAGTGATCTGTGGTTGTTCTCGGGTCATCGTGTCATCATCGTGTCCTCGCACGCATCAATTGCTCTCCCAGAAGTTGATCATTATGATGCAGTTCAACCTGAACCATCATATGGTGACCCAGGAAAGCATCACCTTGCTTCCTTTTCAAGTAGTTCCATAACTAAAACACTTAAAGAGGGTGACAAGGCTGGTAATGGTCTTGAAATGGACTGACAAATGAGGGGTTCAACATCTCCAGCAGTTGCATGATTTCATGTCAAAACAGAAATACAAGAACTCCATTTCCCTGTGGTGTCATAAACCAAAGATTAGGACTCTTTATAAGACTTCCATATCTGAGGAAATGGAGTTGTTATTTGTTGTCAGTATGCTTCATTTTTGTGGCAACTTGTGTTAGGGACTTCAAATGGCTCTCCAGCTACAAGTACCTCATCAGGGGACCTGCCAAAGTCTTTGCTAAAAGAAGGTAGAGAACTACATGTAAAGAATACAATGTATACTATATGAGGGGGAGGGAAGGAGAGAGAGAGAGAGAGAGAGAGAGAGAGGAATAAGAAACTTTTTTTTCTTTTGCATTTGGGACCACTTTGTGTTGCTAAAGCTTTGGTTGAGGGGAGCAGTATGGACTTTAGCTTGCTTTCTTCATTATGTGGGGGCAACATCAACAGCTATCCTGAAGAAAAACTCAATATCATATGGAGAAAAGTCTGCTAAGCAATGGAGTCTACTAAGAATATGGAAGAGATGATGCCATTTCAAGATATTGGCAATGGTTTTCCGGCCGCGCATTACATTTTGAATCATCGGATTCAACAAATTATGCGGAAACTACCAACTCGTTGGGGCCTTGATTCCCGTTGTAAAGATAAAAACTTCGAGTCTCACTCAGTTTATTTCTTATTTTGCCGACTCAAATACCTGTTACACATTCATTTTAGTCTTTTCGCTATATGAAGCATTGAAGTGCAGTGCACACATGCAATGTAGCTCACAGCTCGGCGTCGGTTCTGTCGAATTAGGACCAATTGCCAATAAATCATGCATATGCATCACTATTTTGATATAAAAATAACAGGATGGATAACACATGACTGGATCTTGCAGTAAGATAACATATCCAGTTTCTTTTCTTCATTGTACTTTTAACATCTTTAGTATGGAAAAGAAAAAAAAACCAACAGTTAATATTGGAAAAGAAATGTTTACATTTGGACTAGACCTTTCGGTGAGATGGATCATGTCGGCTTTTCCAAATGAGAGACAGGGGACCATAAGTAAGAAGTTGAATTATTGTTGGAACACTATTTATTTGAACATCTTAAAGTTCCAACTACCAGGTTCTACTGCTTTGCATACCAACAGCCAGGTACTTACCTACAATTTAGGGCCATGATGAATTGAAGGACAGTTATCCATCGAATCCTAGGCCGATGCAGTTTGATATTCTGATTGTGATCATGCAATTGCATCTGGCTTTTCTATTATGATTAATTCCTACAGTCTCCTTTGATAGCAAAGTGTTGACCATTGCATGTACAGTTGAAGCTTAATTTCCCTTTCTCCAATTAGTATCACACATTAGCTGCCATTTTAGTGTCCATAGAATCTTATATCTGCACTTATGTGTTCCCTTAATAGATGAATAGTATGCATAGTCTGCAACAACATGTTCTGATTAATAAACAGAGGTGTAAAGAAGAGTAGTTCAAACACACAAAAACATACAGTACAAATGTTTAAATGAGAATAAAGAGAGTGTACATTAAAACTTGTCCAAATCATGGAAATTAGTGCAATGTATCAAACCCAAAGCATTTAGATATACATGTCTTGGAATTAATGTACTGATTGGTAGTGTGATTGAAGTCCATCAAGTCCTTGCTGTTATATTCATCTCTAAACAGTGAAGTAGAATTGGACTTTTCTATCTTGGATTGACATGTCAAGTGTACACCATCTACAGGATTCTTAGGTCACCTCTCTTCAGGCTGTGCACAGAGTAAGATAGCATTTCCATATCAGATAAAAGCTACTCGAATTCATGTATAATCATGTACAACCGGTAGCCATGTCGGGCAAAGTGAAATGGTCAAAAATATTTGTAAGGATGCTGACAACTCTTGCACATATAGATTCTCTTAACCAATTGTTCATCATAATGTCCATTCTAAATACAAAATGGTTACATTATCCGCACTAACGAGGGCTTTGTCTTAGCTGCAGGGGCAATGGGCTGTCGCGCATCAATGGCACTAGAAGCAGAAGCTAGAGGTGCGTTGGAAGGGATAAAGAGAGCTATAAGGGAAGGATATCACGACGTTATTCTGAAGCTAAATTCGTCTAACCCGGTGCAGCTCATCAACGGCAGAGTTCGCCCACCATGGAAGCTGTGGAACATTTTGGGAGATATCAAACATTTCTCTAAGCATTTTGTAACTTTTACTTGTAATCACTGTTATCGAGAAGCAAACATGGCTGCGGACAGCCTAGCGAACTCCGGCAGGATAGGAAATGCCGATCTTTTTTGGGGAGGAGCCCCCCCCCCTCCGGGCCTGGATGGTATTTTGTACCGCGATTTCAGCGGTTGCTCAGATTTTGGTTAATTAGAAACTTCCTATAAAAAAAAAACTTGCAGCAATATGTGATCATACTAGGAAGGTTCATGTTCTACAAGGCAAAGGTTGTTTTTTAAATATATTCTTGTGTGCAGCTGTTGATGATATACATATGTTCCTCATTTCATTCCATAAACAGGTGTATTAAACTCTCTGAAATGTTTTGGCATTTTCTACCATATTGTCTGTTCATCTGAGATCTTTTATTTTCCTTACTGGTCAATTTATTGCACATCTGGACACATGTTTGCTTAGGTCAATTCTCAGAGAAATTTTACATCAGTGTGAGCAGGACAGCTGCACCTTGTTACCTTATTGCAGCAAAACTTCCAAAACTCACCCCCAAGCATAGGCCCCATATTTCTGATGAGAATTAAATAAGGTTGTGCACTAAGTATTCATTCAGATCTGATCTAGATAGCCTTGAAGTACAACATCCTCAACATTTGTTTCAAATCAACAATTTTTTTTGTGTACCAGCTACTATCTAGCTTTGCTAGGCTTAGGGTTTACATAGGTGCACTTTTGCACAAAGATGTGGGGGCAGTCACAGTCTCATCACTGCTCACATCATGTTACCTTTCGGAGCCCCTAGAATTGTGGAGTTCAACCAACTAGGAAAGGTCACAAGAGAACAAGCAGCAGGTGAAATCACCATGATACATGCATGCATGCATGCAGTCTCATGAGTTCATATATCCATGCATCCATCCTGTTTTTTTTTTCCATTTTAACAATCTTTTATGAGTACCTTGGAATTTAATCTTTAATATCTTGTATAAATATTAAACTCATGAGTGGTCATCAGCAATTGGTTGGTTAGCGGGTTAAACTTGAGACATCGAAATACTGAATTTAATACCGAAAATAAAAATTATTATATTTTTTCAGTCATGGTCGAAGCTATTAGCACTCAACTAATTCGATGTTCGGATATAAATTGTCCTGATTAAATTGATGATTTCAATGACTCAAACTCGGGCCTACTAAAACTCTCGTCCTTCAACTCCGAAATATAAATCCGCTAACTATGACAATCAAACTTGATTAATGAAAATTATTATATAGTGAAAAATAAAAAAGTCTACATCCAACCTCTTCTACAAAATAGGATGCAATTGCATAAAGAAGTGGGGGCACCAATCTTATTTCCAAGTTACAAAATGGCCCCCAGCAGTGACTACCAGGGCATTCATGGCACATGTGAAAAGAAGTCCCCCCACACTTCATCTCTCCTTTTTTTTCCTTTTGGACCTCTCTCTCTCTCTCTCTCTCTCTCTCTCTCTCT
>LTAE01009521.1:0-15726 GCA_001647135.1 Pontederia paniculata
GTTCTTGAGAGATTTTGTAAGAGGTTGTCTCCTTGTCCTCGTGCAAGAAAGGAGAAGTTGTAAGGGAGTCTTCGCCCTTGAAGAAGGAGTTAGTGATCTCCGGAGATCTCAAGTGCGAGAAGACCGGAGCGGGGACGTAGGCCTGGAGTTCGGCCGAACCTCGTCAATAAACATTGTGTTTGTGTGCTTGTTTATTTTCTCTGCTCTCTCCTTCACTCTATCTGTTTGCTTTTGAGTTTATATGTTTCCGCTAAACATACTCTAACAAATCTAGCATAACAAAAGTAGCTAAAAATTTTATATACCAATTCACCCTCCCACCCTCTTGATGCTATCCAAATCCTACAATATTATTTTCAAAATAATTAATTGTGCTATAATCATATAATAATGTAATTTTTATGTTGATATCTATTTATGACATTTTATAATTTTCAATACATAGTGGATAACAAGTATATATTAAGTGGATAACAAATATCAATTTATTAAAGTTAATAAAAGTGTTTGTTAAATATAATGGTCGAAATAATTAATAACTATAAAATGACATAAATAGATATGAACATATACATTAATATTATTAGAGAATATGCAAAAGATTTATTTATTATACATAATAAAAAGTGATTTATTCATTAGTTTTTATGATCAATTAAATAATAACAAAACTAGTCAATTTAAAATAATTTTATTAAAATCAGAGGGTTATTTAGAGAAGTAAATACTAAAATAAAAGGTTTATTTTCTTAAACATCTCTCGAACTACTACGAAATTTCATATGTAACCCTAAACTACAAAATCGGGCAGATCTAAGCTTTTTTCGATAGGACAGTTAGATCCAATGGTCTTATTATGTAATTTTTATATTTTTCTTATCTGTTAAATGATCATTTTTCCCTTTTTAATTAAAAATTTTAGACAATTGTTGCGCTCGCTATAACGTAATGAGCTTGAGATCGTCGTTATGCGAGCTTGCTTCGCGTGGTGACTTGCGACGTCGCTTCTCATGCCATGGCGTGACAATCTCACCAATAAGTGATTTCTCCATTGCGCTACGCGAGCTTGCCTCGGATGATGCCGAGTGTGAGCTCGCCACTGCGCAAGCTCGCGTGGGGACTTGCACCACTACCGTTAACAAGTTTCCCAAGCATATGCTTCTTGTGTAATAATACAAATATTGATGCCATAGAAAAAATGTCAAGTACTAGAATTATATATTTCAACGTATTATCTGAACAATTAAAGTTAAATGTAAAAATGCTACCACTACAAATAAACTTGATTAAAATGAACACTATGCTAATGTAATCAAGATGCAAATGATACAAAAATTTATATGAGACAAATGTCCTAAGATTTCAAGTACATCTAGGGTTATATTTGACTAACATGATGACTCAACATACATTATACTCATGTTCAACTTCAAAATCTATGAGTTCCTCTTTCAATATAACATAACTCTAACTAGACATAAGAGAAAATATTTTCATGCTCCATATTGGTGACTAATTGCATTTAGTAAACAAATATAAAGAAAATATAAGTAATTATATTTCTAGAATTTATGAATATATCTTGCTTCGCGAAGCTACTAATTAGTCAATATGATTCTCACCAATTGACAACCTAGATCAATCTAAATAAGATAACTAATCATATTTAAGTATGCCATTTAATTCACTAAGCAAAAGAATCATAGTTCATGCATCATCATTCACACAAATCAATTAACTCTAAATTTCATTTAACCCAAAAATAAAAATAATTAGTTACTCGTGATAAAATAAAATATAAAATAAAAAGGAAAATTGCATTAAATTTGAAATATAGAGAGTAAAGTCAATCCATATTAAACAAAGTTCTTCTAACCTTAACACATTTCTGTAAAAACATTAGCAGTCACTATAAGCAATAATTTGCCTCCCATCCCCCACCCCCCCCCCCCCCCATCATCACAACAAACCGTAAAATTAAAATGTTGGTGCATTACGGTTGACTCAGACTAAGTTCACTATGGCCTCGCCATGGTTTGATATGAGCTACAAATATGCGCTATAGACTCCAACAAGTTGCATAGGCTCTATTAGGTTGTGCTACGATTGCTGATGATGAAGCTTGTTGCGGGTAAACGAGTGAAGTTACCACCCACATGCAGTCATAAATATTAGGTGTGGCTACAGGTGGCCAAGTGTGGTTACGGCCTTCTCGTAGCCACCTCTATGTGGCAATAGCCTGCCTGTATTATACGAGCATAAATATACATATTGCATGCATCTCATTTAGGTTATTTTTTTTTATAATTTTGCATAATTCATGCATTATTCTCTTAGGTTTATTTATTTATTTATTTATTAATGAGTTGGAAACTACCCAAGTGTATCTTTTGGTGAATTTTCAGGGCGAAAAATGTCAAAACACGACGAAGAATAGATGAAAAATTAGACTCGAAGTCAAATTCAAAGATGACCATGCAAAACGAGCAATGTCTCTATGAGAAATGGGTCGTGTTGGGAAGAGCATTTGAAGGCACATCTCCCAACACATAAAATAGACCACACACATATCCAAAATGGTCAGTGTTACATTCATTTTCAACTAATTAAGTCGTGTTCCAAACTGTGTCGAATTCAAACTGGATTTGATAGACTAACTTGATGCTGACATGTGCCATCATTTGAAACCAAAATAAGTCGTGTTCAAAGTCGTGTTCGACTCAAATTCAACGAAGAACAACGTGGACCTATTGTATATTGAAATGAGTCATGTTCACTCACATATATGACATTTCGTCCAACATGAAGGCTAATATGAAGTTGTGTTGACCCAGGACTATTTTCAACCATTTGATGTAGGGCAGAACACTAGATTTTCTCCTATAAATAATAATCTTGTGGCAACCACGAAATTCCCCCAAGAGAAGAATCTCCTCATTTTTTTAGATTTCTGAAGTGCTGCAAGCCACTTTTGGAGGAGAGAAGTCTATTATTCATCTTGAAGATCAAGAGACAACGAAGTTTCTGTGAAGAATTTTGTTAGTCTTTTATTTTATTCTCTAGGCTGAAAAAATAATTTTGTGTTTAAGGAAAATATTTGATTGAACTCTGTTAATTTTTGGATTATTTTTATTCTAAGCAATTTGTGAACTTGCATCGTTAATTTTTGGATTATTAGTTTTAATTGAGTATTTTCGTTAGCTTTAATTGAGAGATATTGTTAACACATTTTTTCTATAATTTAATTGAATATTCTTTCAGCTTCCAGAACATGGGTCATTTTCTTTCCACCGAATCATCAACCTCCACATACTTGTCTCAGAACGCGGTCTGTGTTCCTAACTGACAAGGGCCATTTTCTATGATCGTTTTCTTCCATTTGCGTCGTCTAATTTCTATCTGAATGTGGGTCATATCTTTTGGCTTCTTTTAGGGCATTTTTTATTCATTGATACAAATATGTTCTAATTTATCTGATTTGGAATTTGTGAACTGTGGATACTCAAATCACTTTGATCGAGATTTTGACAATTTAAGATTTGTTATTCACTACATCTTAGTTTAATTTAATTAGAAATTGATTTAGTTCGTATTCTCCTAAGTTATATTAGATTAAGGTAGTCGGGTCATCTGCTTCAGAGTCCTATACTTTTAACACAACTCTTCAGTCACAAGAATTGCAAAAGCAAGTTAACTCTTCATTTCAAAAGTTAACAATGGGAAGATAAAGTCTAACCCCAACAAATTTATTGATTTGATTAATCTTGAGGTGAATTCTTCTTTTATCCTTTCTCTTTCTTTTTTCTCTTTTTCATTTCTAAAAACAATTGAAAATCTTTTATTCAGATTTTTAGATTAAGTTTTAGAATTTAATACTCATTGGTCCTTATGGAAACGATATTGTGTTCATATATTTATTACTTATGCCACTAGTGCACTTGATAGCATATTGCTATCATTTTTTTTTTGCATCACCATTCTATGTGGCTATGGCTTGCTCCTAGCTGCCTTTGTGTGGCTACAACCTACCCACAACCGCCTTCGTATGGCTACAGCTTGGCCATAGTTTCACACTCATTGATCAAAAGTCGGAACATGGTTAGAACACTTATGTGTCTTGAATTTATACTAAATTTGATTAGCGTCTTTTTTATTCCATCTCCAAAATCCTCTTCGACTTTTTTGAAATCCTGCCATGCATGTAACACTTGTGAAGATTCCATATTCTTTCAATAATATGCATTGATATTATAAATAAGCATAACTATGATGTAATTCGGTGACTAAAAATGATGACTTATATGCGATTATCACTCACGCACAACACGACAAGTGTGATGATGAGCTCACCGTCGTGCTCACCATGTCGTTGCATGAGTAAGGGCACAAACTCTTGCAGCATCGAGATCACCACTACATGAGCTCTCGTTGCGGTGAGCTTGCCGCTACATGAGCTCTCGATGCGGGCTTGAGCCACTTGTCACGCAACAAAGTTTTTGCCTGCGCACGGCCTTAGAAATCTTCACCAAAAGATCCCTAAGCAGCCCTTGTTCCCTTCACTATTTTGGCCAACACTTAGCCAAAACGGACTCTTCTGATGGCAGCCAAGTTTCAGTCCAAAATCTTAAGAAATAGAGGTTAGAAGAATAGGAAATGTGTATGCAAAATGCTCAGGCCAAAATCTCTTGTGTTCTGTCCAAAACTACAATGTTTCACTCCAAAGCATACATTCTCTAAAGCTCCAACATTGCAGGGATATTTATATAAGTCCAGGGTAGTTATAGAAACTACCTCCATTCAAATAACCATATCTTAAGTTTTGAAATCCTCCTAACTGTTTGGCAACTCCCAAAGGTCAAACCAAGTCAATTCCCACAATTCTGGTGCAACTCTACACAGCTGGCCGGGTCTATCAAAATGGGTCATTTTCATGGGCGCGCCCGTCAAGACGCATGGGCCGCATCTATGCACCAGACCACTTCTGGACTTAGTCAATTTCTAACTACCTAAGTGGCTCATCAACGCATGGCGACTACTTGGGTGTGCGACTCAGCTTGCCTAGCCATCAAGACCTCCTCCTAAAGGTCATTTCGGGTCCCTCATCATTTGGGTTGTTTTCCATGAGCGCGCCCATGAAAATGTTGACGCACGCTTGGGCAACGGACTAAGTTTTTCACCTCATAATCATTTTTCCCATTGTGACTGCCTTAGTCACTTCCTACGTCCTCCGTCTCACCAAGGCATGCGATGAACATCGACGCATGTATGGGCCAAACTCTTAGGGCGTTACAACTCTCCCCCACTCAAATCATTGTCGTCCTCAGCAATGTCTTTGTCATCCTTTGTAATTTGCTAAGTCTTTTATCATAGACTTTAACTTTAACAAGTCATTTAGATTTGAGAGCCTCACATGTTCTCATACCTTACAAATTACTTCTTCCAGCTGGCTTTAGTAGCTTTCAACTTTTGTCGTCAAACTTTAAGTTTGAAATTGATGACTGTTTTCATTATCCCACAAACGAAAACACAATAGGCCCACTTTTGGTTTGCATTTCCTAAATGCATAAGCCATACTTCTTTGTTTGGCTAGGGACACTCCCAATGTCCTAAAAAGCTATCTTTCAAGCTTGGCCGACTTTCGTTAGAAAAATTTGGGCATTCCTTTTCTATGGAATCCCATTAAGGCTTCTTCGACCTTTGAGTTAAAGACCACCAAGTCTTTAAGTTAGTCTCTATTTTAGACCAACGACATCCACGATAAGTTTTAAAGGCTTTTACACCTTATCGATTCGTCGATTCCAAAGGGGTTCTCCTCTAAAAAGGCACACTGTCAACGACAATGTCCGTGGACCGAAGTCGATCTAGTTTAGATCACGGATGTATCACACAACATCCAAGTTAAGGCTACATGCCTTAGCGATCCTTTAATTCAAGGGGTTCTCCTTGAAATGGCACATTATCCACGACAATGTCCTACGAACCAGTTTAGATTTAATTCCTTTAGACCAAGGATGCCCCAACATCCGAAGTTAAGGTTTCACACCTTAGTGACCTCACAAGGTCGTTGTTTTGGATCTACCCATCGTCTAGATCTGGGAGGTCTTCCGACACCCCATTATCCAAGTTATTTACAAGGCAAGACTAGGATCATCCTAGTATTTTGTCGACTTAAGCTCGATAGACTTCCATGTCTTTTGAACTATTTTAGTCGACCACACACATTCCACAAGGTTTAGGAATGTCCCCCAAGACATCTTAGCTTAGTCGACAAGCGTCAATTGTTTGTCAATGTCTCTTTGGCGATTTAGTTTATCTTCCGATAAATAAGGTCAAGTGCCCCAACAAAAGACCCTTGGTGTTAACATAAAGTTAACTTGGACTTGTCCTGAAAGCTCCCATCACTTCTTATGGACAACCCAATTTAATTTGACTTTGGTAAGATTGCCTCACAACTTACCCCGAATAGAGATGATCTTATGTAAGCTTAAGGCATCATATAAATTTTCTGATCGTCATCCGACTATGGCCAAATGCCCCGACAAATAGACCAAGAATGTATGTATAAATTCGATTTTCTCCAAGTAATGGAGTTTTAGATCAAGTGTCACCCTCACTCGATTCTGGATGTATGCTTACATCCTTTGTTTTGATCCGACGCCCTAACGACCAATCATGGAGGTGTGTCTTACCCCCTTGTTTTTCCTTCAAGAAAAACTAATTCCAAAATCCAATAAATAGAAGTGCATTCGCTGCTACTTCAAGTATGTCGACCCTACGTCGACATTTTGCAAGTCTTTATGCATGATCCTGGATAGTACGATAATTTGACGATAAGATTCCAAAAATGGGATGGGTTATGTGCCACTCCTAAACTCCGAATGTTTCTTAGACATTCATGTCCTTCCCAGAATTTTGTTAGATCCCCACACTTCTAACTTTAGTGAATATGTTCCTATCATTCACTGTTTGTTCGATAATCTATCCTCATATCGACGTTCTATGTCGATGTATTGACGTCTCACCAAAGCGTCAATGTTTGCTCCTGTTTGGGATCAAAATCTCCCAACCTTAGTCATCCATTTATCCTATGGATGTCTGAACAGAGCATCCTCTGTTTTTTGTCAAAACTGAGTTGTTTTTGTGTCATTGTGTTGGTGCTTGAACAGTCCTCCCTCAAAACATTAATGTTTTGTGTCCAAAAACGGGGCAGGTTCCAGCACTCACATGCTTCCCCTCTACCACCGCTTGCTACATCATTGACCTATGCATCATCACATAGTTTGGATCTTCTTTCAATCCAAATGTCAATATTTCTGGGTTAACGTTGATGTTGTCCCAGCAGAACTTTCACGTTCTACTTAGTGTTGAATGCATATGTTAGCCCCACAAACATCCCATGTTTTACCCTATTTTGGGGTTCTGTAATTTTCAGACTTTCGAGTGGTTCTCAAGACTATCTTAATCCATCATGTAAATAGAGGTTTCCACGAACAACACTTCTCATTGATTCAAACAAGTTACACGTTTGTTGATAATCAAAGACAAAGTACAAACATCACGTTTACATCACAAATACATTGGCATCTACTTGTCAATCCGAACCAAACACTACAACATAGTAGAACTGCAATTACAATAGTCAACAAGCAAACTAAGCACTAGGCTTAAGACACCACACGTCTCTAGTCCTCGCTAGGGAACATTGTCCTATTTCCCAAGCGCTTTGCCTCTTTGTTTTTTGGATGTTGCGGGCAGTCCCTCTTGAAGTGTGGTCCTCCACAAGTGAAGCAACGAATCACCCTTAATTCGTTCTTCTTTGTCTTCACGCCCTTGTCCATAGGTCGACTTGATTCTAGCGGGGTTGGACTTGGAAATTCCTCCATCTCCACATCCTTTCCTTCATTCTGCGCCGTGATGTCAAGAAGAATCGTTTGGACAAACGAAATTGACTTCTCCACCGAAGCAACCTTGTCGGTGAAGCTCTTGTCCAAGCGCACACTCTCTTTGGCCAACGCCACATGAAGTTGGTGCTCCAAGCTCTTCAAACGGCCACCAAGACCTCCAAGTCTTAGTATGTGTTCCTCCAAGTCTCGAACTGTGGCTTGCAACTCACGAACGTCTTTAGCAATTTGAAGCCTCCTCTCCTTGGTCACTGGTTCCTCCACTAGTGTAGCCCAAGGTTTTTTTCATTTCCTCTTCCATATTTTCCTCTTCTATGGGTACATGCTTGTACTCAACAACAAAAGAATTTTCTGCCATCAGAAATGCTCTGATACCAAATTTCACGCAACAAAGTTTTTTTCTGTGCGCGACCTTAGAAATCTTCACTAAAATATCCCTAAGCATCCCTTGTTCCCTCCACTATTTTGGCCAACACTTAGCCAAAACGGACCCTTCTAATGGCAGTCAAGTTTCAGTCCAGAAACTTAAGAAATAGAGGTTAGAAGAATAGGAAATGTGTATGCAAAATGCTCAAGCCGAAATCCCTTGTGTTCTGTTCAAAACACAATGTTTCACTCCAAAGCATGCATTCTCTAAAGCTCCAACATTGCAAGGATATTTATATAAGTTCAGGGTAGTTATAGTAACTACTTCCATTCAAATAACCATATCTTAAGTTCTGAAATCCTCCTAACTGTTTGGCAACTCTCAAAGGTCAAACCAAGTCAATTTCCACAATTCTGGTGCAACTCTGCACAGTTGGCCGAGCTTGTCAAAACGGGTCATTTTCATAGGCGCGCCCAAGCGCTAGACCACTTCCAGACTTAGTCAATTTCTAACTACCTAAGTGGCTCATCAACGCATGACGACTACTTGGGTGTGCGACTCAGCTTGCCTAGCCATCAAGACCTCCTCCTAAAGGTCAGTTCGGGTCCCTCATCATTTGGGTTGTTTTCCATGGGCGCGCCCATGGAAACGGCGATGCACGTCTGGGCCACGGACTAAGTTTTTCACCGCATAGTCATTTTTCCCATTGTGACTGTCGTAGTCACTTCCTACGTCCTCCGTCTCACCAAGGCATGCGACGAAGACGCATGTATGGACCAAACTCTTAGGGGGTTACACACTGCTCATGCGATGTCACAATGAACTCGTCGCTCCCCTTGTGTGACAAGCGTGAACTCATTGCACGATGACGAGTGCGAGGTTGCAGGAGCCATCTATTTTTTAATTAAAAGGGAATAATGGTAATTTAATAAATTTAAAAATATAAAAAATAGACGATTGGATCTAACTAATAAAAAAGTTTAGACCAACTTTTGTGCGATTTTGTAGTGCAGGATTAGATCTCAACTTTTGTAATAGTTTGAAAGAGGATTAAGGAAATAACTCAAAATAAAAATAAGATATTTGAATATTAAGTAAAGTGTGATTTATATATAAGAGGGGGGAAATAATATATTAGGAATAAATGCTCCACCTTTAAACTCTAATTTTTTATATTCTATTATGAATAACTTGTAAAAAAAATTTGATGGGCATAACTTGTAAAATTTTATACTCAACTTTATTTTTAAAATATTTTTTTTTCAAACAATCAAATAGAGCTTTGGCTTGATTAAACTATTTGCTATTTTAAACATTAATTTTTGACTAAATTTAATAATTAGATTATTATATACTATTAGCTAATATTTAACTATTATTCATTATCCACTTAAAATTTTATCTCCATTTCACTTTAAAATCATTAAACGAAGTAGCGATCAAGGCACGATAAATCGTGAGGATAAAAAGTTAAAACTCTTTAAGTTGCCCTATCTATCTTATAACATGAAAGTGTGAAACTGTTAATAAAGAGTGAAATGCTCATAAAAATGATAATAGTAGATGTTAGAGTTTGATTAGAATTTTTGTACGAGATTAAATTTATAGTGAGAATTTGTAACTGATTTGTTTAGGACTTTATTTTTTATTTAGTTATAATTTTATTTATTTATAAGATTTGAGATTTTTCACTTGATGTAGGAATATAGGATACAAGAGACTAAAAATAAGAGTGAGATGTAAACCCCTATTGTATACTCATCTTGATAGAAAAAATTTATTTGAAATGACTTGCGCCTCCAATCAGAAGCTCGAGGAAGGGTCCTAGGGATCCTTGATGATCCTCCTTACAAGGCTTGTGAGATATTTTGTCTATAATTTGTTAACACTGAATAAATATCTATTTTTATTTTAGAGTGTAGTCTAATTAAAAGTGAATCTCGTTAAATTTTGATATTATTTTCTACCTTTAATTTTTTTTCTCTCTCATGTAATTTTTAATAAACTTATATGAGAATAATGTCTTAGGATTGGTAGTTAAAAAATTAACTTTGATGTGAGCATTTATCTTTCTTTTGTTAAATATATGGGATTATTTATTCTTTTTAAAATAATTAGAATAATGATCTTTATCTGGATAATAATTCATTCGTAAGTTTATAAATATATAACTATAAGATAGTTAATAAATATAAATAAATATATAATTCTGAACATCCAAAAGCATAAAGAGTTATTTAATAAATGAAAAACGATTACACGTAATAAAAATAGATAGAAGGATCTCACTATAAAAAATGATAATTTTGTGTGATGACGACGATGACGATGAATATAATAAAATATAACATAACGAGTGTAAATAGTTAGAATGGATTCTAAAATTATTACGGGTAGATTGACTCGATGAATCTAACTCGATCTTAACCCACTAATCTTGTTTTTCAGATGCCCTTTTGGTTTTTTTATAATTATACTTGCAATTTCATTACTTATTACCGACATTTGATATTAATTTATTCTATCATTTTTTATGAATCCTGCATTATATTTCTTATTAAAAAATGTACGACTGAATTTACTGATTATCCGACGGACACTTGTCTTATTTATTTTTATTCTTTTTTTCTCTAAAACCCCAACAGATCAAATAAGTTTTGGACCGTATCCTAAGTTAATTATTATAATATCATAAGTAAAGTTTAAAATATGTGTAAAGAACCTCCAAAATTGTGAATAAAGAAATGAGATTAATAGAGGTGTATAATAATTTGCTGGACACTCAATGTGATGTATGATTTGATTCATTGATTTAAAAAATAATCATCATATTTATTCAATTAAAATGAGAAAGCAATTTTAATTAAATAAAATTTATCTATTAATTTTTAAATTAGTGGGCAAATCATGTGTCTTCAAAATTGTTATGCACTCCCATTTTTAAAAAAAAAAATAAAATTGAATTATTATCATTAAAATAAATATATTATTTTAATTTTTTTTATCAGGTCAAGCGAAAATTAGTAGTAAATGTTTTATTTTGGTTTAATTGTTGGGTCATACCAAATAAACATTCCAAGAAAAGCCCGAATCCGAAACATCAAAATTGGGCCATAGATCCGTTAAACTAGTCAGGGACACTGAAATGGGAGATCATATAAATGGCCCTCTTGTCACTAGGGTTTATTGTTTTGGTGATAGCTATCGAAATCAGCGGCGCCGGCGACGATGGTTGAGAAGGCGAGCAAAGGTGGGAGGAAGGAAGAGGTGGTGTCGAGGGAGTACACCATTAACCTCCACAAACGCCTCCATGGATGGTATCCATTTCTGCTCCTGCATTTTAACCATTATTTTCCCTTGTTATTGTGTAAATTAATGAGTGATGAACGTTGCAGCCAATCTTGTTGCTTTGTCTCTGACGAAACCTTTATTAGCGTTTGAACTGCGCAGATCTGAGCTTGTTAATGTATATATTATACGTAGTGTTTTGCTTGGGAAAATAATGGTATAATGTATTTAGGGGTCAACAAACTGATCAATTTATAAAGTCAGAATGCTTACATGAAACAAAAAAATATTCATAATTAAACCATTATTATTCTGGCAATGCTGTTTTGAGCTTCTCCTAATGCAGATCCTCAAAGCTTGGGGTTATCTGATCAGGCTCTTTGTAAAAATATTGGATTTTTTTGGGTCTTTGAATTCAACTGAGAATTAATTTTCATTAGCCCATCATTGAATTCCATTAACGTTTGTTCATCCAATCTGTTTCCGCATTTTGTAATTCTTAATGTGCATTGGCACCTGATACTTGTTATAAATCGCCACCATGAGAGGATACAGATGTTAGTTAGCATTTTTTCATTTCATGCCCTTGTCAGTCAGTTAAATATAAAGTATGGACTTGTATTATAAAATGGATATGAAGTATTCTATTTGCAACTGTTTAGAATATTTCGATACACATTTACTCTTTTTTCAGCCTGTAAACTAGTTGAAGAACCAACTAAGTGGTGGGGTTGAGTCCCAGTAAGAGGTCACAACATCGAATTTCAGTTATCTCACTGATGAGGGGAATGGAATTTAAGGATCTAACACCTTGAATTTGTTTACTTTGGGATTAGTTTAACTCCAACAGAAGTAGTTATAGAACTTTAGCAAACTGATGCATTTTGAGTATTTAGCATCATTTTGTATTCTTTCTTACTGTCTTGATCTTTGATTTTGAAAAGCACCTTCAAGAAGATGGCACCAAAGGCAATCAAAGAGATCAGGAAGTTTGCTCAGAAGGCAATGGGGACCACAGATGTTAGGGTTGATGTAAAGCTTAACAAGCACATCTGGAGCAGAGGCATCAGAAGTGTGCCGAGGAGAATTCGTGTGAGGATTGCTCGCAAAAGGAACGATGAAGAAGATGCCAAGGAGGAGCTGTATTCTTTGGTTACAGTTGCTGAGGTCCCTCCTGAAGGGTTTAAAGGCTTGGGTACCAAGGTTGTTGATGAAGCCGACTAAATTATCCTTTCCTTGCTAATGCTTGTTTTTTGACAAATCTTAGCATGTAGCTAAATTTTGATGCATTTTTGAAGTCTGGAATAGGTATTCTTGTTGAGTTTGTCACAGACTATTATGATTTTTTAAATTATCCCGTCATTTTAATTCTCTACAACCAAAAAGGTTTATTGTTCCATTTCAAAACCGTTGACATTAGCAAAAAGCCCAATGATCAAGAAGTAACACGTCCATCAAGACTCAAAGGACATGCTAACCTTTTTAACTTTTCAAAAGTGTTAACTATCTTGTGCTTAACTAATACAAAATATTCGGCTTGCAAAGTTCTTGTAGGTGCTGACTTCTCTAGACAAAACAATATATGCAAATTAGTTGGTTTTTGTAGACTTGCCCAAGTATAACTTTTACAACTACGTCAGTTACTGTTTGGCTTTATTAATCTCATCGAGGGTCTCTGTTCTTGTTTGAAAACTTTGTTATGGAAGATTGGAACCTTCAATTTAGGGAAGTATCTGTCAATTGTTCCAGATGAAAACAAATGAATGTTCAGATCTGTGAGCATTTGACAATCGATTTGGAACGAGAGAACCAGCATGACACTGACATTTCCAATAATATGCTGCAAAACAAGAGCCTGCTTTCTTTCAGAAAAAAAGAGAACTATAGCCTGCTTGCAAGATAATTCACAGGCCAAACTTCTCTGAGGAGTTTGTACCTTATATTTGTTGGTGAGCTCTGCCTTGCTTAGATCCAGTTAATAGATATCGTCACTTGTGTATCCTTTCTTCTGGACGATTGACGCCCTGATATCAACCTCAGCTTTGGCACCATCAGCTACATCATCAGTCGGCAATGGCGGCGAGTAAACCATTGGAGGAGCCGCACAAGGGAATCTAAACTATCGTGGAAAAACGTTTCTTTTAAAAGAGACGCTCAGTTTCACATATGCACTTGCAGTAAAAAATCAAAATTCAAAAGACACATTTCATTCATCTTTTTGTTGGCAAAAGTACACCAAGGTGATGTGCTTAGAAAGTTCAGGTTTTCAACAGATGGACGCTTTAAACGATGCATGAATCCGTGGAATTTTTTCGATGTTTCAAAAGGAAGGCCACACCACGCCGATATGGATGAGGCACCAAGGTACTTCTTCACTTGTTCAGTGATTTAAAACCTGACTAATATCTTTGATGTTGATAAGAAATTACGTGAGGATAAGGATTTTAGTGAAAAATAAAATGATTGTTTGGCATCACCTTTCTAATGCTGCTCATCGATAGTTTGAACGTTTTCATGCACATTGATTTGATACTATAATACGAACCTTATATGTTGTAGCTAATGGAAAAATATAACTAAATATGTTCTTTGATTTTTCTCTAAAATCACATTAGTTCTATCAATAAGGAATAACAATTTTTTTAACATTATCGTAATTGAGAAAAAAAAGTGTTAAATGGTATTCAATGATATGGATAAAGCACAATAAATATCCTGTTATCACGGTCATGACTGATCACGTGAGGCGTGACTATGCCAAGACGAGTCATGCCATCCATTGCCAGTTGATCACAACTAATACTATAATTGTAAGCATTTATAGTACAACTAATACTATATAGTACAACTAATACTATATAATATAAAAAAATTATAGTATAATTAATACTATATAATATAAAAGAATTAATAAAAACTTAATAGTATTCATATGTTGATATAAAAGTATTATTTATTATGTTTTAACAACTTAATGATGATTGATAGTTTTGTTTATGTAATACTAATGATGCTATATTAATTTATTTTACTATAAATTATTCAAAATATTTTCTCTTATTTTAGTTTACTTTCTTTTATTTTCAACTCATTTCTTTATTATTTGTCATGAGGGTTATTTTTTCTTCAAATGATTTATCATATTTTAAAAGTCAATATTTACCCAAAAATCATGATGATTGATAAATTCTTATTATTTTTATTATTATTCATATAATAGTAATGATGATATATTATTGTTTTTATTCAAATCATTCAAACATTCTCATTATTTACTACATGTTATTTCATTTTCATCTCTTCTTCTTTTTTGTTCTCATTTCTTCTTTTCTTCCTTTTTTTTCATTTCCCTTTATTCTCCTCATTAGTTCTCATCCCATATTTATTTCCTCTTTTCATTTTTGTTATTTCCTATTATTTCTTCTTTATCCCTTCTTTTCAATTTTTTCCCTTTTATTTTTATTAATTTTTTCACCTTCATTTATTTTTCAAAAAAAATTGAATGATTTTTTGTTTTATTTCAAAGGTCTTACTCGGTTGGAATCGATTTAGATCGGTTCAACTTTCTTTTCATTCTTGAAGTCAAATCGAGCCAAATAAAATCGTCAATTCAGTCGAACTGGTCGATTCGATTAACATTGTGTAAAGTTAATGTGGTTTACATATTAGAAATTTTGATAAAAAAAAGAAGTTGTTTTCAAGAAAAAAAAATTCCAGAACATTTTCAGATTTTCTCTCCTATCTATATTATATGTACTACGTATAAAAAAATAATTTATATTTAATTTTCTGTCAAACAATGTTTTTCTTAATATTTCTTTTGCGAAACATTTCTTCGGCCAATGTAGTTTTTGTACAGATGCTATTTGTTTTTGTAAGACTAATTCGATTTAAAAATTGATCTATGCTTAAACCTATGATTACAAACTAATTCCATTCGAGATTGATAAAAAAAATTTTACATGGTCACTTTAATCTCCGTATCCTCCACATCCTTTCTTTATTCTCCTCCTCGAATCCCGATCGACGCCTCCGTCTCGCCTCGAGCCACTACACCGTTGGTTCTCCGGTGAGTTCTCCGTTTTCATATCTGTTTTAGATCGGCTCGGAGGTGCACGGATCTTTCGATCTCTCTCTCTCTCTCTCTCTCTCTCTCTCTCTCTCTCTCTC
>LTAE01009522.1:13764-32203 GCA_001647135.1 Pontederia paniculata
AACTTTGGCAGGTTGCAGCAGCAGATACCCCGGAGTCCAGTCTTTTAGTGCAGATACCCTCATGTACAGCTCCAGCATACACACTATTAATCTTGTAGAAAGAAATCGAGGGTCAATGCTCCTTCTATTGCTAGAAACCATCACAGAGGTTGAGAAATACAGATCAAGACTTAGGGAATTGGAAATTATGCAAAAGACTTAAGTTAGCATGGAAATGTGTATAATTGATGCATAGTTTCGTGAAAACATAGAGTCTTTGCATACCAAAACATAGAGTAATTTCCCTGTCATCAACCTCTACGCTACAGATCATCAATCTTGTGATGGTTCGAGAATGGACGGTCTAGATTAACTCCGACTCCAACGATCGGTCAAAGAATTATCACGACTTGTGACTCAAATGTCACGGTCGTGAACAATAGAATTTATGTGGAAATAACGTGTAACAGGGGTGACATGCTGGGCACGGCGGACTTTCACGGCCTGTGATTCTGATATCATAGCCATGATGACAAATGAAAATGTGTGAACCATGTGTTATGGTCGTGTCTAATCGTGAAAGAGGGACATGGTCGTGACTAGGGTGTCACAGCCATGATAACTTTTAATGGCAGTTCACGTGATACACGTGACCGTGACCAGTGTATCACGATCCGTGATTGGTCGAGTCACGCCTGTGACAAGTGTGTCATGGCGGTGGGTGAGTGGTATCTCGACTCAGTAGAAGTCACAGTCGTGACAAGGTTATCACGGCCCATGACGAAGTACGTCCGAATTTTTTTTAAACCTCAAACCTAGAAATTTTGAAAATTAATAAACATAATCAATAGACCCCAAAAAAATAGAAAAGTAATAGACCAATAATTAAACCCTAATACCCAAATTCAAATTCAAGACCCCAAAAAAATTGAGAAGTAATTAGAACTAGTAATATAGCTTAAATATCATTTTGTAAAGTTAAGACTCAAAATCCTAAACTAGCATTCCAATTCCTATAATGAAGAGTACCAATAAAATTCAAATACCCAAGGACCAGAAATGTTGGAAGGACTCCAAAACCTAAAACAAAACTAACAACAAATGTTTATTCACAAGACATGCTAATTTATAGTATTTTTCTTGACTAGTACCTCAATCGTCCTCATGGTGCTTGATTGATTTTCCCCTCATTTGGATACTTCTCAATGTTTCTTGGGAGGGTTCCAAGTGTGCGTCCTATCATGATGTTGGCAAGTTGACCCATCTGCACTTCCAGATTTCTGATGGGTGAGTCATGGCTTCTGACCTTGGCCTCCATACTGGACATGAACTTTTTTAGCTTTTCTTCCATGTTGCTCTTCATCTCAGCATGTGGTTGTTGAGGATTCTGCGTCTGAGGGTTGAACCTATTTCCTTGCCCCTATGCCAAGTAGGGATGATTCCTCCACCTAGGGTTGTAATTGTTACTGAAAGGCTTGTTGTTTCTTGGAAAGGATCCAACCACAAAATTAGCATTCTCAACTTTGGTTGCATCAACAATTGTATTTCCATCAGGGCAACATAACCCTTCATTAATTGCATTTCCATGAGGGCATTCATTGTAGGAATGACCCTCTCCACAATGCTCACAAAATTGAAGACCTCGAGTCACAAGCAACTCAAACTTCTTATTGAGTGACTCCACTTGAGCCACCACTTCATTATTTGAAGATACTTCAACTTTGTTCGCAGCTTTGTTCCTGGCACCCCTTGATCTCTTTGTCGGCCAAGAGTTCATGGATACATCTTTGATTATGTTATATATCTCCTGAGGGCTTTTCTTTCCCAAGACTGAATCTCAGCATAAGAGGTTCACCTTGTCCTTGTTCTCCTAGAAAAGACAATTGTAGAAGTCTTCAAGAATCTGCCACAGAGGAGTCATGTTGTCTAGGACCTTCGCGAAAACCTCTTTATATCTTTCCAAGCCTCCAACAGGGTCTCATCATCATCCTGTTTGAAGGCTCTTAGTTCGTTCCTCATCTTAGTAGATTCCTGAGGTGGGCAGAACTTTGAAATAAACTTCTCTATAAACTGCTCCCAGGTGGTGATGGCTCTAGTTGGCAAAGTGCTTAACCATGTCGACGCCTTGTCCCTCAAAGAAAAAGGAAATAGCCTCAGCTTTACTACGTCCTCAGAAGCATGTTTGCACTTGAAGGTATTACATATCCTAATAAAGTTGTCTAGGTGGGTGCAGGGATTTTCGTTGGGTGTTCCCCCAAACTGATTGGCATGGACCATCCTTACAATGGAAGGGTTGATCTCGAAATTATTTGTAGTGGTCACTAGGAGGACCACACTGGACTCAACATTCTTGTATTTGGAGGAAACATAATCCCTCATGGTTAGTTCATTAGGTGGTACAATAGCTCTTCCTTGTTCTTCAGCCAACTTTGTTGTTCTTCTTAATCTTTGGATTGTACTTTCAATCTCTAAATCAAATTGTAACTCAGCTCACAAATTCACAACTCGGGATCGAGTTGCCTTGAGGTTGCTTTCTAGAGTGTAAGCCTCCTTGTGCTCGGGGTTAGCCTGAAAAGTTCACAAGGGTTTATGTAAATTTGCAAAATGAAAAATATGATTCTCAAAATAGTTTAATTAAATTAAAATAGGATAAAACAGAATTCTCCAGCAATGGCGCCAAAAACTCGATGTGTACTAAATATGCTAAAAAATCTCGTTAGCAAGTGCACTAATCCTATTAAGTAATAATTTAACGGTGAGTTGAGTATCAATCCTACGAGGAAATTACCACCCTCATATGAATTCTGTAAACTAATGAGAGGAGTACATTGAGTTGGATAATATATGATTTTGAAGAAATGAAACTAAAATGAATGATAATGATGTGATCAATTAGCATCAGAATGATGTCTTCTAGCATTTGACTAGGATGAAGAATTAGGAAAAACATGGTTTAATTAATCAAAATCCAATTCTTACAATTCTTAAGAGGATTAAGGTCTACTAAGTTCTGATGTCCTCTCCAAGATGTATCAATTATCTCAAATCCATAAACTATATTGTTCTTCTCCAGGATGACAATCTACCTAGTATTCCTCTCTAGGATGCTACTATATGTGATATGCGATGCTTTGACTAAATTAATTAAAAGATCAATCCAAGCATTAAAAAATCATTAATATGTCATTCCTATCCAGGTTGCTAACAAATCAAAATATCATGAGAGGCCTGAAAGCATTAAGCAACACATGGCATGTGCATAAGAATATGGAAGAAAATGACCTTGCATAAAAACTTGGGTTTTCCAGGTTTCCCTTTTTACATAAAAAAAATCTCCAAAATAAAATCCTATACAAACATGGGAGTTCATACTCTACTAATAATCGGAGAAGAAATTACAACAACATAAATATCTATAGAAAGATTACACTTTTGAACGACGATCGTCTCCAGAATTCGACAACACTTTGTCTTCTCCTTATGTACGCTCTCCCGGGCTTGAAGCATCCACTCTTTGAGGTTTTGAAGGCTATTTATAGGTTATAAGAGCCCTAGACTTGATGAGAATCATCTGGGGGATCAAAAGAAATCACAACCATCGAAAAAGGACTTGAAACAGTCTCAAAATCATGAAAAAACATTTTTCGTAGATTGTCATGCCCCGTAAAAATGTCACGACCCGTTACAAAAATGTCACAACGTGACCGAATAATCTAATTTGGTTGCATAAGTGTCACGGCCTGTGATATGAGAATCACGGATGTGACCGAACACTTGTCTTTTCACCAAAAGCGTCATGGCTCATGACAAAAGTGTCACGGTCGTGACCCGAATGACCTCCATATTCCTCAGTGTGTTACGCCCTTGGCACGGACGTGGCCAAATAGTTATACATTCCTCAAGGAGTCATGATCGTGATCAAAGCTCCATTCTTCATCACCTTGGCATCACGGCCTGTGACAAATGTGTCACGGCCATGACCAAAACTATGCTCTTTTTTCTCAAATCATTGTCACGGTCATGACCGAAGGGCTGATATTTATTTCTCCTCTGTTTGAACTCCAATTTGACCCCCACTTCTGATGGTCTTTCTCTACCATGTTACCAAATGTCCTAGACATATAAAAATACTAGTTATGTAGATTCTGACTCAGAAAAATCCAAAAGAAGTAAAATAGAGGATAAACTAATTCATATGACAAAAGAATGCATGGGAAATGCCATGAATATGATATGAAAATTATAACTAAATTGTTGTGCATCAAAAGATATTTTTGGATTTTTACTTTTCCAATTTTTTTTGGGAGTTTCAATAACATGAATGTAGTACAAATGCAAATGCAATACAAATGTGGTACATAAAGCAAATATAATGCATGATAATGCACTCCCCCAAGCTTAAACTGAACATTGTTCTCAATGTTTTGGCCCAACCAAAGGAAGGGTACAAAATGCATGATAACACAAACAATGACTCAACAAAACATGATAAAATGAGCACAAAGATAATGGACATGACCTAGTCTACTACTGAGGCGGTGGAGGTGGTGGCTGAGGGTACTTGTTGGAGTGGTACAGAAGTGCTCAATAATGTCGCTGGTTCACATGGTAGTCATGCATCCGTCAGACCATGGACTCAGTCCTCTCCTAGCAATCGCAGATGTCTCTGATGTCTTCCTGCATAGAAGTCAGAATAGAGAGCATATCAGTAAAATTACATGCGACAGGAACACTAGTCAGATCTACATCCATATAAGAGAGTCGTTGTGGAGGTGCAGTAGCTTAGCGAGGTGGAACAAACGGCAGCGGCTGAGGTGCGTCGGAGGGCAGAAGAATCCAGTTTGCTTTATTGGAGGGGTCAAAACGCTCCGGCTCAACACAGGGAATAGTCATATCAGAATCCATTAAAAAGTACTTTGTTGCCCCTCTTAATACCCCCAAGCTTCATCGTTGTGACAACGTGATGGTCCAAAAAAGTAGTGTCGTCCACCAAGTTGATTTCCTCCAAATCTAGCTTCAGGTGGTGGGCGATAGGAACGATGAGAGTGTCAATCATGATAGTCCCCTTATCCTTCTTTGATGTCTTCTGGAAGGTGCGTGCCAAAATACCCACACATTAACAGGTGTGTGGGTGGCAATAAAGTAGATGAAGAAAATATCGGGTTAAGTCACCGAGTTGTCGTTGTCACCTCTCGAATAGTGTGTTGGAGATGTTCTGGTGCACATAATGAAAGACTGGATTTTGGATCATGGTGCTCTTTGCAGTCTGATAGTTCAGGTGGTCTGCCCTTGTGATCCTCCTCCAAAAATCTGAGGCGTCAAACTCTTTTGGGATTCACATGTGGCGTCGGGAACTAAATGGTGTTGAACTCAAACAGGGAGAGGGAAGTCTTATTGTTGAATAGCTAGAAGGTGTAGGATGGCCTCCCGTCCCCAGTAACATTCTTTACCTCAAAAGAACTCAGGAAATCTAGTGTGATAGCCTTATAGGTAGGTCACCACTGGTGGATAAAGAAGTCGAGGCCAATGTTGCCAAAGAGCATGTAACAAGTCCCACAAGTTGTAATCCACCTTGGTTGCATAGCGAGCGAATCTGGTTGGACCAATTCGAAGAAGACCCAGTACACCTTCTCTTTCTCGATGATCTATCTTCTTGAATGTCATTTTTACAGGTTGTTGGATGAGTCCTGAAGCTCGAGCGGGAGGTTGATCCTCAGTAACAGGTTCTGGCTAGGCTCGGCGAGTAGGGATCTTAGTGCATTTCGGACAACTTGAACTTGCCATACTGATCACGGCCCGTGAAGAGATGTTACGGATCATGAAGGCTGCAGCTGCGGGGCCTGAGGCACTGTAACAACCGAAGCAAGGGCAGTAGAAAACTCATTCAGCAGACAATTACGGATCGTGATGAAGAATTAAAGCCCGTGAAATGATGTTTTGCGGTTCGTAATTGCAGTTGTGGCCTATGACAGGTGGGCTTTGTCGACTAGGGCTTCATGGGGCATAAGAACTGTTGTGGCCCATGAAGTATGATGTGGCAGCTCGTGTTTGCTGGTCGTTCTCATTGTTACAACCCATTACAGTGTATAACGGGTCATGATCAAGGCATCTTCGTGGATAATTTGCAGTTGTCGGAGTTGGGGAAGACGATCAGCGTACTGAATGTGTTTTTTATCGGAGCCGAAGAAGATGAATGCGTTGGAGATGCATGTAGGCGCCCGTTGGTTGCCGAAAGTATATGGACGATCACTTGGTGCTGGAGACGACGGGAATATGGTTTGCTTGCCGTAGGGACAACTGCTTGAGATGATCAGACTGTTTTTGCTTGTGTATAACGATGTCTCTGGAGCTGCACGAGATAAGAATGAACCTGCAAATGGAGTAAGTATATATAGGAGAAGAATTTGTAGTTATTGCGGTCGTAATGGTGGTTGTGAGGCATGATAATACACAGTATTCCCCGTCGTGGGTCATTACGGTTAATTGTGAGGCGTTAGAGTCATAAATGGATGCGCGTTGTTGGTCGTGAAGGTGGTTGTGGGCTGTGATGCTTGTGTAGTGCCATAAATAGAAAGTTTGATTGAACATGTCATGGGTCGTGACGCTTCCTCATGGGGCGTTTGCATTTTCGAACATATTTTTCAAGAGGAGGATTACCATCGGGGATTTCTATACTTGGTTCTCCACTTGTCTCGCTTGGATTAGCTATACTCATAAACATATCGAACTTCTTGTTGAGTGACTCCAGCTGAGCTATTACTTTGTCATTGGTCATGATGTGACTCCTCTCTTTTAAATTGTTCTTTTGGTCCTCCAGGATTGAGTGCCACATCTTCGATAAGGTCATATATTTCATTAGGACGCTTCTTGACCAATGTCGTGCCTCCAGCTAAGGCATCTAGCTTATCCTTGTCACTCTGGCATAATCCATTGTAGAAGGCTTCGATAAGCTCCCACAGAGGAATTCGGTTGTCAGGCACCCCGGCGAGGAGTTCCTTAAACCGATCCCAAGCCTCAAACAGTGTCCCATCATCATCCCACTTGAAGGATCGTAATTCATTCCTCAATTCCTCAGCTTTCTAAGGTGGGCAATATTTGTTGATAAATAACTCCACTAGTTGCGCCCACATCATCACTGATCTTGCAGGTAAAGTCTTTAGCCAAGCGAATGCTTCATCTCGCAAAGAAGATGGAAATAACCGTAGGCGAGCCGCATCCACTGAGACATTGTTGTACTTAGAAGTGGTTCATATATTCAAAAATCGATCCAGGTGATAGTGAGAGCTTTCATTGAATGCTCTGCCAAATTGTGATGATTGGATAATCCTTACTATAGTTGGGTTGATCTCAAAATTGTTAGCATTGATTGTGGGTAGCATGATTCCAAATTCCGTATTCGTGTACTTCGATGCCACATAATCCCTCATAGTCATTTCAACTTCTTCTTCATTGTCAACTATCTGTTTGGTGTTCTGATTGCTTGACATTGCCACTTTTTTCCTCAACTTACAGATGAATCTTTCAATTTTAGGATCAAAGTTTAATGGTGCACTTGAGCTTCCAGTTAGTCATCGACTACTTTGACTTGATTCCTCCAGAATTGATGGCTGGTCTTGCGAGTTGTTCCTAAAAAGTGCACGACCACAAGTAAAATAGAAAATAGAAGAGTTTCAAAGTAACATAAAATGAGAATAGTTAAGACTCAAAGTTCCCCAACAATGGCGCAAAAAACTTGATGCGAAAAATTATACTATAGGCAAATACATGCAAGCAAGTGCACTTTCATTCAAGTAGTAAAGTGTAAAGAGTAAGAGTTGTCGATCCCACGAGGAACTAGAGTTAACTATCTAATCTCAGAGGTTAATAGGAGACAATCATAAGGTTAAAGATTGGTGTTTTTTAGAAAATAGAAATAAATAAAATGGTTAATTACAACGATAATGGGTGATGATTAGGGCTTGGATGAAAAGAAAGATTAGGACAAACACTTAGAATTTCATATAGCAGACACATACGACATGACAATCAACTCTTGAATCATCGAAAGGTTAAGGAGACTTAAGTTATGAATTCCCTTAACGAGTAACTCAACTATCTTATACTAAACAATCTAGAGACTACTGCTTAATGGATCTACCCTCAAGAAGTTAACACAAGATGTAGTAATATATATCTCTAAAGTATCAAATCACCCTTAATGGGTTGACCTAACAGATCACAAACGATAACGTCCTTAACGAATCAGAATCGTTGGACATGAATTGCAAATAAATTGACCACACTACACAGTTAATATTCATTAAAGTAGAATTAGGAATCTTAGGCAATCATGTTCATGAAGAAACAATTCAAATAAAAATCTCAAAAACTTTATAAGTTCTGCAGTGTCAATCCTATCATAAAAGAAAACTAATACAGAGGATATACCAAATAAATTGTGTTTAATACATCATATAATTTGTCCTAACAAAGATAGACAAAAGGTTACTCTTCTAGATGACAAAAGGGTGCTGAGCAATCTTCTTAATAAGTGTATTAGTCCAAACTCCTCTCTGCCAATCCTTCGGAATAGTCCTTCATTCTTGGCATTCTTGCTCTGGTTGACGGCTCCTAGCATGTCCCCGCGGGATGAAGATGCAGTCTTTATATACCCTTCTCCATATTAGAGTTTCATAGGCTTGGAGGTGCTACTTGCATGTGAGCCTTCCGATCAAATTTGCCACCTAGTCAGTGGTTGTGATGAAAATCCCATGAGAACTCTTCCAAATCTACATAAGTATCTTGCAATAAAGTCTCTAAAGCCTCATATCACATATAATTCTTTCTAGTCGTCAAATCATATAAAAAACCTTGAAAGTATTGAATCTCGTAACTCTCTCACAGCCCGTGATGAAATTTCACGGTCCGTAAGTATATAGTTCTTTATATCAACTTAAATCATCACGGCCCATGATGAACTCTTACAGCGTGTAACTCATATGGTGATATGGTATCGTACAACTGCCTCCCCTTTTCTTACGGCCCGTAATCTACTTCACGGCTGTGATGATAGGCTTCATAGTTGATGGCCGCCACTGTCAAAGTCGTGACTTCGAATTAAGCTTCGTGAAATGCTATGTAACGACCTGTAATGTCTTGTTATGGCCCTTAATAATTTGGATGTTCTGAACTAGGTCACTACCTTGGTCATTATATCAATCATTGCAGTCCTGACTTCTGTCCTTATAGCCCATAATGATCCATCACTGCCCATAATGCACTGGTGTAAATCATGTTGCTCACCAGTTGTGACTTTGCGTAACAGCTCATGATGCGCTTCAATGCAGCTGATTTTACTCCATCACGGCCCGTAATGGTCTGTCATGGCCCATGATGGCTCCTGAATTGTAATCTCCTTTCGTGAATAAGCTCTTTTGCGATGCTTGTTCCATTTAACCTCTCCTTAGCCTCCCTAGTTGATTTTCATCAAAATAAACACCACATAAGAGTAGATTTCGAATTTGAAACAATATGAACAAATAAAGATTAAAATAGATGCATGTCGTGACAAAATGATTCAAAATCTGCATACCCTAAAACATGTTGTGAAATGCATGCATCACTAATCCAGCTCCATAAAAGAAAAATGCAGTCAATCATATAATAACATTAATGTTGAAAATACAAGTAATATTTCGACTGATGACGAGCTTTCGACTGATGACTCCCAAATCAGATGGCCTTAGGGCAACAGGTGTTAAGGCATCCCTCGAGCTTACTTGCCCGAACAAACCCTAGTTCTGAAGTGAAGATTTTGAACTAAAGTGTGGTTTGAATACTCAAGTGCTTCTCCATATTGCACAAGGTGGTCCATGTAGAAGACTTTCAATCGGCGGATTGGATCCCAGACTAGTTTGACTTAGGTCACCAGGCATGAATCATTGCGGATCTAATTACCCGAACACATCAAGGTTCCAAATAACACTCTTGCATCTCATCAACTTTATGCAATTAATTTTTTAATTTTTTTCATATATGTTTTTCATAATTATATTTTTTTCAAATATGCATGAGCTCAAAATTTACCTAATGATTCAATAAAAAAGCAATTGTAATCAAGACTAAATAAGAAAAAAAAATAAAAGTTAGCTGCAAAAGAAATATAGTACAGAGTTCATAACTTAACTTGGTAGCATTCTTATTTCCAACATTATGTTAAGGCGATAGTCGATAAAAGTAACAATAATCAGATTTCATAGATTAGTAAGGTGTCTAACAGTTAGTGTTATCAGCCAGTTGAGTGTTAGAAAGTTAGTTAAATTGATACGAGATTTTTTTCAATTTTTCTAACTTTTATTTTCAAAATGCAAGAGAATGCAATACAAAATGCAATATGAAAGCAAACATACAACTAAACAAAATGCATGACTAATGCACCATCCCCAAGCTTTAAATCAAATATTGTCCCCAATGTTGAGAAGCTTTGAGAGACAACAAAATGCATACTCAAGAAAATGAAAAAGAAGAAGAGAAAAGATACGACCTACGTGCATCACTTGGTGGCGGTAGTGGCCAAGGCAATCCCATCCCGTAGTGTCCCTGACTATAGTGATAGTAATGTTGGCGCTAGATCATCATCTTTAGTCGGTCTAAGTGCTAATGATCCTCCTTCTCCAAATGTTGTGCCATCTCATCAATGTGGTACTTGTTCTCCTCAATAAACCTCTCCATATAGTCAGGGCGGCTCATAGTAGTCTGATGATACTCTGCCTGATCAGCTCCCATCCCCTCCAGCATTCTCTGCAAGGCAGCAAAGAAAAGGTGCTTGTTGATGAATATCCAGTCTTAGGCTCATAGGAATAGCTGAGTGGCACGGGCTGCTCTAGGGGCTCGAAAGTTGTGGCGGTCTCCTCGGGTACCTAGTAGCTCGGCTCGGTATAACAAGAACCCTCCTCCTCCATAGGTCTTGTGGGATGAGTAGCTTGAGATGGATCCTCAGGCTCCTCATCTGCAATCAGGAGCGAATGTACAGCCAGCTGGCACGATCAAATACTGTGATTCGTGCCCTGTTGCTGCAGATGATCTTCTTAGTACGACCCCTGAAGATGAAGTAAGGCTCTCCTCGGATCATCATAATTAGCATCATGTATATAATCTTGATGAGATCGATCAGAGATGGTGCCTTAGGCCGCAAGGGTCTGAAGTAGAGGCAGTAGTGCTCCGTAATAGCTATAATAAGGCAGCTATGACGATGGTGCCCTACATCTTCTTGAAGAACTTCTGAAGGGTAAAGGCTAAGAAAGCTCCAATGTTCCCTTGCCTTCCCCCCAGCATCACCCACATGAGGAACAACTCTCTTGTTTATCGCCTTATTGTTGTCGCCTCGACCACAAATAGTACTAAACAAGATTCGATGAACGTATCTCAAGACATCATGGATCCTACTCGCTTTAGTGTGAGCCAGCTGCAGATGGTCCCCTCCAGTAATAGCTCTCCAACATCGAGGCACTAAAGTCAGTGTGTTTTGGGTTGTTGTCGATCTTTAGAAACTCAAATACAACATTGAGTTCCCTCAAGGAAAGATGGAATTCATGATTATACATCCTAAATGAAATGTTGGGCTCCTCTCATATGGATTGCTCACGATATAGGGTCAACCGATCGACACCGTCTGCCTCGATGGAGCTCAAAAACTCAAAAATGAGTCGGTGGCGGCGTTCACAAATGGGGTGCATGAGGACTCATTTGATCGATGATGTTTGATTGATGGAGAGAGGGGTAACTATAGATAAATGAAAGTGCACAATGGGGTTTTCTAATTGTCTTTTTTGCATCAATAATTGCAAGTGGATGGCGTTGGGAACGAGAATTGAGGAATTAATGGGGTGCACGGATCATGGCCTTGAACCGTCATGTGTGCACATGAATTTCTGAGCTAGATACATTTTACGAGGTGTTGACGCGCATTGTTCATGGACAGAAATCAATGTCGTGCAACGATGTCTATTTCGCTCAATAACGCGGGCTGCATCCGTATGACTATGTCTTATGACGCAAGCAGTTTTGAGGTTTGACCTAGTTCGTTTCTGCACAATAAATGATGAATACTTGTTCCCAAGATCATATTAGCGTGGAACACGACCCATGTTCGTAATGGACGCGGGTCATGTCCTAGACAGAAATTTGACTCCTTCAGTCTATTGAACTCGAGACTCTAGAAACTAAAATGAAATCACTAATTAATGAAAAATTTGACAATTAAGAATGATCTCACTAGGGTTAATAGAGGTGTTCGTGAATGCCCGTATGGAATAAATTTAGCATATGCAGACGGTTGTGCAACCAGGCTTCTCCACGTTATGGTCATCGGGTTCCATGAGTATTGCTTTGCCCTTGTCATTATTTCTTGATTTCAGTTGAAGTTGCGTCAGAGTTGGGTTCCTTGGTCACTAGAGCTTCATTGAGGTTGATGCTGATGAAGATGATGTCAATGATTTATGTAGTGTGCTCCTCTCCTCTTATGGTGGTTGTCTCGGAGACGCTCTACATGTGATTATTGGAATTCCCGAAGGTGAGCTCCTCCTTCGGACTTGTCCATTCTCGATGATATATTCGTCGGTCTCCTTCACACACCACACAGTAGTCCATGTCAAAAGCTGATAAGTTCTTCGCGGTTTCCATAGTCTTCTATACCAATTATTATGGTGACATGGACATGCAATGCCTCTTGTATTCTCCATAATGCAAGCCTCTGGAAACTTGGCCAATTGAGAAGATAATTCAGCAACTTGCTTCTCTAGTGTCCAAATTTTGGGCCTGCATTATATCAAAATTTTAAGGGAGATTGTCATTGATTTTGATGTGGTCTTGTAGTTGGGTATATTGGGTCTCCAAGTTATGTATAAGTTGGTCTTGTATGGAAATTTTTTTCTGGATTCTAGATATAACTTGACCAAACATGTCTTCCAACTTTACCCTTGAATTTGTTGACAGTTTGATGACATCGTCAACTATTATGTTGTGTTGCTTGATGTCTGAAATTTTATTCTCCATATTTTGAATATATTCTTCTTGTATGGAGAATTTTGTCAACAGTGTGCTTATCATTTGGGTTAACATGGAGAGTGGATTTGTCGAAAGGGCTTCTATTACAGCTTCATGGGATGAGTTGTTGCTACTTTGTTCAAGTGATTGATACCAGCTTGAATTACTTTTGGAGTTTCAGGTTGATGGCTAGGTTTCACAGGTTGTGATTGTCCTTGAATTTTATCTAGTTTCTCAATATCCTTTTTCTCCTCAACTTGCAGCCTTAATTGATTAGAATTTTTGCTTTTCTCCATTGAGGATAATTATTTTCCTAAAGAATTCAAAATATAAGTCATAAATTTTAGACTCGAACATGGAGAATTTTGAGAGAGAACGAGGTCCATGTTTCGAGTCATGCGGTCTGTGTCAGCTAATGACGCGGATCGTGTACGTGCGTAAAAAAATTGATACTTGTACGTGCACCAAGAAAGAATAGGAAATTCTCAAATTAATAGATTAAAAGTTCAGAAATAAAAATCAAAACAGTCTCCAGCAACGGAGCCAAAAACTTGATGCGAAAAATCGCATAGCAAAAACGCTAGCAAGCACTAGTCGCACAATAATAAAGAGATACACGAGGACTTATGAGATTTGAATTCTAAAACCATATCTAGAAATTTGAATAAAAGGTTTTCAATTGTTTTAAGAAAAGAAAATAAGAAAAGGAAAGGAAAAAAATGAGAAAAGATAGAAAGAAGAGACAAGATAGAATGATTATCAGAATTATAATTTGATTGGTATTAGAATTTATCTCCCCACTGCTATCTCTTGAAATAAAGAATTAAATTACTTCTGCAGTTCGTGTGATGGAAGAGTTGTGTTGATAGTCACTAGTGTTTGGAGGATCGATAATGTTCTTTTTGTGATTGATGTCATCAAATAAGATAAAGATAAGACAAAATGTGATAGACTGAAATACATCCATGTTATAAATAGACAATGATATATGTTGGAGATATTTGATTTCAAGTGAATTTCAATGACTTATGACCTTATGTTTGTAATCCTCTTGTTGGGAAGCTTGAATTGTGCCATTAATTTTTGAATGATTGTTGTTGAATTACCATCAACCTTTGATGATATTGATCAAGGTCGCAACTTGTCGATTATGTTATCATCATATGATAACTCGTTAGATGTCATGATACATCATTTGATTTTTGGGGATCACGAAGAGGTGTGATCCATCACTTAATATTATGACCTTTTATTATTGAATGTCATTCATGTATGATATGTTGGCCGTTGATGTCGTCTTGCTATTATCGAGTCATGGCTTGTTGTTGATAAGTAATGTACAATGGCTAAGTACCTAGTTATTATTATGAATGTTAACTTAGGTCGACACACCCTTACTATTGGTCATCACATATCTGTGACTTACAATGTGACATATTGTTATCAACTAGAGTATCATGAAGATTACGAACTTGTAATCACTCATTGCAAATCATCATTGTCGATGTTGGAATAATTGTTAATTCCTAATGTATTGTTTTCGATTTGAAATACTATGGAGTTCAGATTCGTCATTGGTTGATTCCGGGATCATTGACGATTCTTAGGCCGTTAGTCTCGATATTGAAATAATTCATGACATGTCATAATCAATTTTGGAACTTGTTAAGGACTATTCCTTATTCTTGGCTCATTATTTTCAGCTATGGCATCATTACATAATTTTTGTATATGTTATCGGCCAGTGTTGATTCTTACTAGCTATAGGTTCATTGTTAAACCTTATTTCCTTGGTCGTTGCTCGCGACTTGTCATTTTGGAATAGTGATTCATGTTCGACTCTCTGTCGCAATTGTTCATCAAGTGTTACTCAGTATTGAGTACCATTAGTCAAATTATTGTTGATATTAGTTGAACCGCTATGGTTAAGTAGTGACTCATTGTCGCAATTTCTCATGTGATGCTAATTTATACAATTCGGATGGAGTGGTTGCAAGATTACTAAAATATTAATCGGAGTCGTGCACCTTTGGTAATTGATTGAGATCTCAAACCGAGTCATCAATTTCGGCATCTATGATATGTTGATTAAAAATTTTTAGAAAGAGTGATTGGAGTAGGACGCTTTCCAATCCTCGATTGAGAGCTCAAACCAACATTCCGCCATCGCAAGCTGACTCGACTGTTTTGTGATGAGATTGTACGACTACATGGTATTTACATATCAATATGGTCGGACAAAGATCCTTGATTAATTTCCACATGTTGGAAGCATATACATAGGGACTCAGTTGAAGTTTATTTTTCACTCTTAGACATACCAACCAGATTTTGGAAGATAGGTTGAGGGAGAGTCATAGACTTTGGTGACAGTTGGGATTATAAGCTGGCATTGCCAGAGCTTGCATATAATAACAACTATCAATCCAACATAGGTATCGCAATGTTTATGGCAGGAGATGTCGTACTCTGATATGTAGGAAAGTAGAGGATACTTGGTTGTTGATTCAACCAGAGTTAGTTTAGGCAACTATTGAGAATGTCGAGTTGATTACGATGAAAATTAAAGCTACTCAGGATATATAGAGATTTCTTGTCGACAAGTATCATCGTGAAAATACAGTTGGCGATTGATGACAAAGTATTCCTCAAGAAGACCCTTGAAAACATATTTTGAATTTTGGTAAGAAAGGAAAGTTGAATTCCCAATTCATTGAATCCTATGAGGTACGGGAGGATCTCACTTATCATGAGGAGCCCGTTTGCACCATGGCTACTTCAGCTGCGCAAATGATAGAATTCCCATGGTCAAGGTACTTTGAAAAAATCACATCGAGAGAGATACTACATGAGAGTTAGAGGAGGATATGAAGAGTCGTCCCATGGGTTTTGATCTTCTAGGCTAGTAATAATTTTGAGGATGAAATTTTCAAAATGGGTGTAGAATTGTAACGACCCACTCTAAAGTTAAAGCCTAGTGGGGGCAATTTTGTAAAATTTTATAAACAACAAGGGCGTCTTCATCTTCGCAAGGCATGGAATAAAAAAAATAAATGAACAAAAGGCTTGATCTGGCCATTGGATTTTGGACAAGTGTCTTGGGGACGAATAAAAAAAGGGACCAGCTTCTTCTCTCTCCTTCAATCATCGTCTCTCCTTCTCGCAACTTCTCTCTCTCTCTCATGTGACATCACCGCCAACCAGGACAACAGCGAATGATGGAGCTGCCAACCAAATTCTCACCATTGAAAGGTACGGCCATGACCTTCTCATCGTCCCGAACCTAATAGTATAGGCTGGTTTAGTTATGTGTGTGCGTGCAACCCAAAATGGAGAGGCGGCATCAGCGTGTAAGGGAGAAATCCGACGATTCTCGGATGTGGTTCACGGTTGATTCTTCCTAATGAGTTCAAACGTCAATTGAATCATGTTGGGATATGTTTTTCGTAGAATTTTGGGATTGATTTTACCCTTTTTTGGCTACGTCACTGAGGTCACGGATTAGGGGTTCGCCGGGCATTATTCGCGATTGGCGATGTCGTTTTGATCCCTTGTATTCTTTATATGAGTTAATGCATGTACATAGCAGTTTCATTGAATCGGATTTGGCAAGTTTATCACCTCCATTTCCTCTCCGACAGGAGTCCTCATCCCCGACAATCTGCATGTGATGGAGCTCAATCATCGACAAGGCATCGACAGTCGGTTCTTCTCTGATTAGCACAACACATCCATGAGACTGCCGGTGTTGCAACATTCAGCGATTTTATTTGACTATGAGTAGTCTGTGATTTTCAGATATAGGTCTGATTTGTTGTAAGCCTTGATTTCATCTTGTTCTATGGCAGTCGTCTCCATATCCGTGTTGTACACAAGCCACCGAATTCCATTTGTGCGTTGGATGAAGTTGTGATGTAGAGGTTTTGAATCATAGGTGAGTTGAGAGTAGCCTGAATCCTTTAATTGCCGACTCGACTGACGTCTGTGTTGATATTTCCCTTTCAGTTATAGCAATGATATTTGGTATTGTGTGAGTTGTTGGAGTCGAAAGGGTGCAGCCGAGTGTGAATACACCACTCTTTTTTTTCGGTAAGTGATCGAATGCTTTGTAGATGACCAACTTGCTTATTACATATATATTTTTTTGTTGATAAACTGAGTGGTTAAGGTGTGAGGTAAGGGCTCCGCCGGCAATGAAACCTACGGGATAATGGATGATGAATATAGATGAATTATCTTTTGTAATAATATTAAAATATTTAAAACAATTGTTGATTAACTGAATAATTTGTGTATTAAGATAAGTCCAATTTGGAGGTGTCGATAAGTGAGATTAATCACAAAAGAAAACATATGGATTAAATGTCTGCAGGTGTATATAGTCATTTTAATTTACATCAGATAACCACTCCGCTGCATGCTGATTTGTATAGGGTTATAAGTAGCCAAATACTTGGGGATTACTTAATAAGTTATATATATAGCCGCAGCCATATAAACATGGAAAGAGATGAAGGGATAGATGATAAAGCAACCACAACTTGTGCAGTAATAAACCAGATGTCGAATAACGTGTTAATGTCTACTTAAAATATATATACAGTAGTATTTTAGTTAGTATGGTGTGGGTGAACAGCAATTAAGAAGGTAACTGATGCGAAGTGTGGGGTAAGGTAGAAGATGACCACAGGTTAGAGGGTTAACCAGGATAAATCTTCTGTATAAAGGTTTTCTTCACTTCAAATTTTACTATTTATTAACTTAGCACACTCCTATCACTGCAAGTATACGGCAATCATCGAGTACTTAAGCTATCGATCCACAGAGAAACTTCGCTTTCCCACTTCTATTACTGCTATCCCTCGGTCAAGCTCTCGCGGTTAAGGAGCTTGACATTAAGGTCCAAGCCCTAACTGGAATAGATGAGGGATAATCAACAGAAATAATATTTTTGTTGGTTTTTATAATAAAGAAAGCTGAATTAAGAAAGATAACTTTTAATGATAAGAGGACACAAGGACCCTGTGTTCACCTCTGAATCACACATCTACTCTTTGTTGTGAAATCTTGTTAAGTCGTCCAGGCCCTTAGACCACGGGTCAAGGCAATCCCGCTCTCGCGGTAATTGTTCTTCCTTTCACCTTCCCGCTCTCGCGGAGAAGGTTCACGGCTTGACCAAATGCAATCTGGCCATGGTCACACTCTCTCCCTCGGAAGAGAGCTCACCATCTTAAATCCCGATAAAAGGTTATAAATCTTGACACCCAAGTTCCAGACTCTCAGCGTGTACTGACCTTTTTTCCAAGGGGGATCTAGAGGTTCAGTCGGAGAGTTTCTCAGGTTGGAGCATTACCCTGCTCTCGCAGAGGTAACCTGATCAGTAAGCCCTCACTCTCATGGCGTATGCTTACGGGGCCAACCAAGAGAATGTTCCCTA
>LTAE01009523.1:0-18439 GCA_001647135.1 Pontederia paniculata
TTAATGCCTTTATCCTTTCCTTTTATTTGCATTCAAATTTAGCCATTCTCCATATTGTGTCACTTAATGTTGGTAGCAAGTTGTTGAAGTAGATACATTTTAATATGTATAATATGATACAACCATGAAAATGGAGTGACATGTGAGGAGCATGGTCATATTATGTAAATCGTTAAGATCATATAGTAATAGGTGGCATAAGATAAGACAAAATAAATGAATATTATGACATTATTTTGGGACATTGAAATATAATGTAGCTATAAGTGAAATTAGTGATAAAATGTGGGGGACAATATGGTATATATTATCGAGTCAAAATTACGATGAAAAGTAAATATTCAAGCTATTATATATCTTGATGTGTCAACACATTTAAATAAGCATGCATGCATGTTATAGGAGGTGGAAGGTGATTGGACCACGAATAAAAAAGCATAATGATACATAATTCAATGAGTTATTTTAAGCTAATTAATAATATTAAAATTTTAATCCATTTGTTTCTAATATAACATCGAAGTACTCATGAGAGATGATTTCATTACCTTGCACTATTAGAAAATAATCAATTTAATTATTAATGTTAGGTTCATCAATTAAAGTTAAAATAATCATATTTAAGTTATGTTTAATGTAAACAAACTTCGAATATAACAAAGCGACCATAGTAGTGGTCTTTCACATCTTGGCTATCAACTTAAACACATCATTTCATATAACTAATGGGAGTTGACTAAAATGTTAATTATTTTTATCCTTTCCTTTTTATTTGCATCCAAAGATTGTCATTCTCCATATTGTGTCACTTACTGTTGGTAGAAACTTGTTTAAGAAACAATTCTTTAATATTTATAATGAAGTAAATGTAAATCTCTTATAATAATGCTATTTAGTCCCTTGTTCATAGTGGTGGTTGCCATCACCATTGTTGGAGTCTGTCACACCTGGAACAGTAGAGCATCATCGGGAACATAACAACAAATCACTCTCGAAGGTAAGCACTCGGTCGATTAGAGATGGAAGGTTGTTGATTCATGTTATTAGAAACTGTATAGACATTAATTGAGTTAGAGAATTGATAATCATGTTAGCATGTAAGAATATTAATTAAATGATAAGTATGTTTCTAAGAGATGGAATAATATAATTATGTGTACAAATATGGAAGGTTAATAATGTGCGCATGTCAATTTACTCGATAAGAACGATTAGGGTGAGATTGGAGAAATGACAAATACATAGTTTAACTATTGTCTAATCATGGAATAATTATTATATATCAATCCTTATGCTAAGTGGCCGAGCTATGAACATATTTAAGGAAGAATGACACTAATATGGAATAGACGATGATATATTATTGATTTGTAGTGATTAGAAAGGTTAGAGCGAGGTACGTAAAAGAGTAATTGGAAGTTAAAAGAATCTTTAGAATTTAAGTTGAGGAGAAAGTTAGAAAATAATTTCATCCATTAGCATTTATGGTCAATAATTAGTGAAATAATAACTAAAGGTGCCACAGGATACGATTCATGAACATGTGCTTTAAATTTTGCGTTTATAACGTTGGAGATAACTAATTAAATATAATGTTGAAGATATCTAATTTGATAAGCATAGATAATTAGTGAGAATTATGGTCACATAATCATTACATAGTCATAATAGATACACAAATGGATATGATTAGATTTGAGATATTATATGAGTGTTGCAAATTGAATATTGAAAAATATTCGCTATCTAGATTAATTGATAGGAGTTATCACTTCAAGTGCTAGTATATTGGAAATGAGTTTAATAGGATAATTGTGAAACTTATGACTAAGTTTTTGTTGTTGATTGATTCGGATTCGGACGACGTTGGATTTGACGAGGTCATGTGATATCGAGGTGAGTGAAATTATCACAATAACATTATGTATTTTAAGGTAGCTACCCATAGTCTTACGCTGAGGTAAGACACCTTTTCTGTATTGATTGATCAATACATATGATTGATTGCATCATATGAGATGAATGACTGCGTGCCATATTTTTAACTAATTAAGTCATACTAAGATTCTTGCAAATATGGAAGTATCATTTTTATGAATTTATTCGAACGGATTTTTATGAGTTTTATCGATTTTTGAAGATTATGGTATTTTGAGAGATTTTTATGAATTGATATCTTATGCTAGATCCTCTTTTGAAATGCATGTGCATTCCTACAAGAAAAACGACGTTTTGCGAGCAAACTTTAGCGAGCAATTTTTTGTCGCTAAATTGCTCGCTAATTACGAGAAAACGACGAGAAAGAAGCAAGCAATATAATTATTGAAATTAGCGAGCAATTTTGCGATCAATTAGCGAGCAAATATTTTATTCGCTAATAACGAGCATATTAGTGGCAAAATCGCGAGTAAACGTTATCGTATGAGAAACATTAACTTAATTTACGAAGTTTAATTTAGCGAGCAATTTTTGCTCGCTAAATTGCTCGTTAATTACGAGAAAAAGACGAGAAAGAAGTGAACAATATAACTATTGAAATTAGCGAGCAATTTTGCGGCCAATTAGCGAGCAAATATTTTATTCGCTAATAACGAGCATATTAGCGGCAAATATAGCGAGTAAAAGTCGTTGTACGAGACCCATTAAATTAATTTACGGAGTTTATTTTAGCGAGCAAAATAGCTGCTAATCAGCGAGCAAAGACACGATAACTTTTTTTATTTTTTTATTTAAAAATTATATTAGCGGCCATATTGCGAGTAATTAGCGAGTAAATTGCTGGTAGATAGCGAGCATTTAGCGAGCAAAAAATTTGCTCGCTAATAACGAGTAAAAATCAGCGAGCAAATCGTTCGTCGAAAATTTATCATTATTTGCTCGGTAATTTTTTTAGCGAGCAATTAGCGAGCAAATGGCGAGAATTATTTTGCTCGCTAATTACGTATTTTCTTGTAGTGCACATCTTACATTATCATGATAAAAATTGCCTCGTGGTGAGATTTGTGCATAACATCAGAAAATGATCAACTTTGAATAGGTACGGCAACTATTAAGACCACTTCATATCAGCAATCAATTAAATCCTAACATACTATTGCATCCACATTGTAGGTAATTATTAAGTTCGTATATGATTGGCAAGCCTCAATCCGCACAACGACTTACTTAGGGTTTGTATTGGCCATACGACCTTAATGAGGATTCTTCCTTCTATAGCCTACTTTATTTTGTAACTAGAAGGACAAATATTTGACATGACATTTATTGCATAGCTTTATCACTATTTTATCGTATTACATCATTGGCTTCAATTTTATTTATTTTCGATATTATGTTCCCTCCACTCACTTTATGCTCACCCCTTAATTCCCTTTTCACAGATGATGATTGCTAGCTCTGTTATGTGATGAGCACGGATTGAGTATTTACTTGATGAGGTTGAGGACGGACTTAGTCTAATCTAGATTTAGATATCATTCACTTTTTGGTTGTTCATATGTTGGAAACTCTTGTGCCGTTCCTAATGCTGCTATTTGTTTTCATCCATAATACCCATATGAATTTGAGTTTGATTATGTCCTTTTAAGGATTTATGAGGATTGATGTTTGTCCTTTCATATATTTGATTATGAGTTATCGTGCTCTTGTGCTCATAAATTTTCTTTTTAGGCAGTTGTCCAATTATATGATTTTATTTTATTCATATAAATGTTTATCAAATTGAATTCATGAGCAAATTTGTCACTTATCCATCGCCGAAGTCATGCCAAAATTTTAGAAAAATCCATGACTCGACTTATAAATTGGAATTAGTAATTTCACTATATTAACCATACGGCTAACATTCGATTATATTGGGTTGGTCATCACAAATAATATAACCAGTTGCTTTACCCAAAACAAGCATGCAATAACTAAATTATGCATTAATAATTTCCACCGAAAATTCAACAGACCATATTGGTAATGTTGTCATTATGAGCACAAACATTGTGCTAACGGAGTAATATTTTTTTGGTGAAAGCAAATTTTCATTAAAAAAAATTATTAAGATACTAAAAACCTAATTTTTTTATAAAAAAGTTAATTCCTTGAGTTCGAAGCATAAGCCAATAAACTTCATAAAGATTGAATTTATGATTCTTGCCTCCTATCCGGAATATTTTATTACTTTTGATTTTAACCCTATAAAATTGTTTCGTTTCCAATCATTTATCCATATGGTAATATGTCACGATTATTTATCATCTATTTGTATTTTTAGAAATGAGGTCGGAGACAAAAGAAGGGAAATATGGAAATGAGGAATCACCTTGTCTGCCACACCATTAACAACTTAGAAACTATGGAAACACCAGCTCTGCAAATTATTATCATCCAAACTCAGCAGCAGCTGAAGGGAGAGAGAAATGACGGCTGTTGCTTTGAGGCTACCTTTGGAGCTGCCTTGGACGTTTACCATGGAGAAAGAATAACAGATGCAGAAATAGTGAAGTAAAAAAGGTAACAACAGTTGCTGTAAACTTGATTTCATATCTCGTAAATGAATTTATTGTCATTTATATTAAAATGCCATACAAATGTTCTGGCACCAGCCAACCCTTGCCATGCTCAAATGGGAAGCTGACAGAAGAAGGAAAATTAATACAACGGACAACAATAATAACAACAACAACAACAAAAAAATATTGAGTTGAGTGTATCCACCACTCAATTTGAAAGTACCAGCAGTTTAATCCTTGTTGCTCTTAAGAAAGTAAACAATTGCTGAGTTGAAATAACTGTAACGAACCCCCACACTTATATCCCTCTGTTCAGAGAGTCATAAATCAGCACACATTTGATTCAGAATCCTGGATCAGCAACCGTCTCGAAAGAAAGTCATGAAAACGTTGTGATTTTCTTCTAGATTCGGAAATGTGATCACCTGAACGTTTCCTTTTCTTTCGCTCTCGGAACAAGATGTCTTCTGTATCTATGACATAGATACTCTGAATGTGCATGTTCACAGGCGCAAAGGAAGTGTATCAGCAAACACGAAGTCGATCTGGATTAATTAGTATGCACAAAGCTAAAAGTAGAAATCCAGCTTTGGATTTGACACTGCTAACTAGTTACCTTTATGGACCTTTTCAAGTTGAATTGCAAGTCGCATTGCAGACCATTTAGAATATGAACACCTTCCATGTCTCCGTATGTAGTTGAAGGATCATCATCACACAATGATTTCCTTATATTTCTGTACCATTGTTTTATATGTTCCAATGAGCAATGTATGTAGTAAAACTTGCAATGTTTTTTAACTGATAGCTTCTCATAACTATACTAAAGAAGAGATACCTTTTCAGGAAAATTCCACCAATCTCCTTATCATGAACATTTCTCAGTAAACCATTATCTAAATAAGTTTCAAGGTCTGGATCTAAAGTACTAGTGACTGGATATTCTCTATTCCCAAGATCAATTGATTGAATAGATAATTTGACTGGTTCTGAAGACTGCAAAGGAACAGATGAATTGTGAACAATTTATCTTTCATGTGAGCAAAAGTTCCATTTTCTACTTGCTGCATGATAAATGAATTTGCGATTTCAGTAAAAATTTCCAACTGAGAAAATTTAAGAAACTTACACGCACGAATCGGAATAGGTCCTTGTCATGAATGACATAAGCATCTTTGCGGTAAATTAAATCATAAGACGATCGTCTTTCTCTTGATGTTTCATAATCATAGAGCTCAAGAAATTGATTGTCAACATCACTGGATGCAATAGCTTGGAGCTGTAACAAAGCGAAAAACACGTTCAATCAGTAAAATTTTTGAACTCAAAGAGACACATGGTTATACTGATAATACCTGTTTAATAATTTTCTGAATCAACTTGTTCAATGTGAAAAGCACATAGGACTGACTTCCAATGGTATCACAGCACTTGTCTTCAAACTCGGAATTATCAATTGAACCATCTATTAGGTTGTACAGTGTATTCATGAACCTGCAATTAGTGTTGAAGAAGCAATATGAATTTGATAATGAAGGATGGCTAATAGTATATAATCTAACGGGTTTAGTTAGAGTTACTTGGCATAATCATCAACAGTATTGGAGCTCGTTGGAGCTGTCAAGTCTTTGTGAGCCGCAAGCAAGTTTATCTTGGCTAAATGAATTCTCTCATACAAAGTCTATCACAAAGCAACATTAGAAGGTGATGTATCTTTGTAAATTAAAGATATATAGATCTAGAATAAACTGGTAAAACTATCTAAAGATCTACTGATCTCTCACCTGGTGAAGCCTGAAAAGTGTGTAGAATGAACTATTTCCATAGAATATCCTAGAGTTATAATCCTGGATATTCGATACTTCGTCTGAATGTACATTCAGAGGTTTCACTTCGAAATGTGGATCTGAAAATGACAATGGAGTTTCATTTCCATCTAAATCATCTGTATCATCTGTTTTTATACCCTCAACGACATTTTCAGCCTCGATATTGTCTTCTGAAGCTTTCTTTGCACCATCAGAAATTTTATGAACTCTCTCATTACTATCACCAAATTCAGATCCTGAATCATCTGGATCATATTCAGCTGCGGCTGTCCTACTTCCCATATGTCTTTGTTCATTTTTGTCTACAGTTCCATCTCTATTGTGAATCTCTCCTGTCTCATACGAATGTGTGGAAGCTTCATTGCCCATATCATTCATATCACAGGATCCTACTACAGGTGGGAAATCACCATCTTGTCTTTCATCATTAGGGTCAACTTGAGGAGGTTCGGTGGCCTCAGGCCGTGGAACAACCCCAAACATATGCTCCAAAAGTGATGTCCATATTGTCAAAACTTTGTCGAATTGTTCCTCTGATGAGCAAAATTCATTACCTGAGAACTCAATTATGTTGTATAGGTCTTCGTGAATATCTGTATCTGGATATTCAAAATCCATATCAGGGACTTCATAAAGACTATCCCCTATGAATCTAGCCACAAGAGCATCATCCTCCTTCTGCCTCTTCTTTTTCATTTCTTTAACTCCAGCAAGTAGAGCTATAGATTAAGGGTAAAATCAGAGTTAAATAAGGAAAGAAACAAAGGTGCAAGTTTTTAAAAGCTCAAAGTGAGAATGAAACCACCTAAACATAATAACTAATACCCAATTATTTGAGATAAGAACATGGATAATATCGAATTTTCTTGTGCATATTTTAGTTGTGTGAAGATCAAGAAGGAAAAACATTGAAAAGCAAGAGAATATTTGGATTATGAGCATGATCAAGCTTGCACACCTTGACATTGAGTTACACAGCCGGTACAGAGCTTGAGGCAATGTAGAAGAATATCAGAAGACAAAAGGAAAAGATTTTCAAATAAAGCGCTGTAACTAGAAACAATAATAGCCATGCTGAAACTACTTACTGGAGTTATAGATGTACAGCTTTTTATATTAGAACCATTTGGTATTCAAGTTCAAGTTGAAACACTAATTATAATTGACAGGTACCTTTTGCAGTAAGGTTCTTTGCATCCTGTTGCTTGAAATAGAAGCCACGATGGTCGAGTGATCTTCTGTAGTTCTTTGCAATTACATCATTCAATTTCTTCTGAAAATCCAACTGGCTTCTAGTCCATGCTTCTTGTTTCTGCTTAAGACGAGTTAACACAACAGGCAACACTGCACCAGGATTTTTGCATAAACGATCAACAATATCAAGGCCATGATCATCATATATACTCTCTATGCATCTCAGGTTCCGAGCTGTTGCACAAATAGAAAATTATCTTTGGAAAGTCGGATGCACATTAGTAATAAAATAAACTTTAAACTGTCCATACTAACAAGTAAGGTATTTCTGAACTCGAATCCCAGTTTTGTCTGGCCGTTTGCTATCCTGAAGTACTTCAAGCAATTTCTCCACATTCACAACAGTTGCACCAACCATCTCTAGCAGCATATCTAGTCCATATCTGGTGGAAAGAACGAACCATGGATATCCAGAAAAAAAGATGCACCGATAATTCCAAATGAGTTTCATTAATTAATGAAGTAGCAGTTTTACCTATCATCTTCACATTTGAATAAAATTTCTTCATATTGGTTTCTACGCATGAGCTTAAAAGAACAATCTTCCCTTCCAGAAGTTACAGACACCACAACGTCATTTAGCACTGATGCATCAAGAATAGTTCTCTTGCTTGCAGGTATCATGCGATACTTCCATGAAACAAAGAAAAAATATTAGCAATGATAAAAAAAAGTTGTATGTTATATTCTAGTGGTAAATGAGATTGAAGCATATGAATGATACATTCTTAGGCAGAAATCGGTAGCTAGGAGTACATATTTCAGCTTTCTTAAGACTGAATTCTTCCTTGCTGTACAGCTTCCGAGCTGTGTAAGAATCTACTTCTGTAGAAAAGAAAGGAAGAACTTTGCCAAGTATTTCTGTTGCTTTGTCACTATCACTCTCAGAGAAACTTTCATATTCTGTGTTATCCTTTTCATGATTCATATCCTTTTTTCTATCCTCATCCTTGGCTGGACTTGTCTGATCATCTTCAGTGCACAAGAATCATTAGCCACATTGGAAAAATAACATAATTAAGATGAACAGAAAATTATCATATCATACACAATCTTTGAATTATGACAACAACAAGAGATCAGTAAGTGCATATGATAATGATGTGGACGCTAACTGCATATTACATGACCCTAATCGTTTCAGCCATATGTAGGATTGCATCTTGTATCAATTATGATCTATGAAAATCCAATCATCATTTTAATTTTTTATAGGTCTAAGGATATTATTGAAATTCATGTTCTTCGTACTAAAAAATTTCATATCAAATCAGGAAAGTAATAAATTGATCATGAATGTACGTTTACGGATTTATTATTGTAGAAAAGGAATCAAAGGACAAAATTTGAGAATAAATGGCTACTATGGATTTTTGTAATGCAAGCTTGCTTGCATGTGATTAGTAGTTAGAAAATTCTACAAGATAAAATCTTCAAATTAAACTTTCTTTTGCATTCAAGTACTAAGACAGGATTTTCAGGCAAAGAGAAAGAATAATAAAGTAATTTATACCTAAACTCTTCAAGCCAACTGACGGAGAAACTTGGAAAAAGAATAGCATTATCTCTACGGCAGGAAATTAAGGGTCGTTGACACAAAGTGTTCACAGATTTAATTAGCGATGAAAAGAAAATCTACAATATTGAATGAAAATAATTTATGCTTTTGCATGCATTCAATAGCTATAAATAGTTTCATCCGTTCTTCTAATAACGTTTAAAACTTGAGTACCTTCTTCATGTCTATCCAACTGTGCAGTGCCGGAGCAGTCAACTACTGTCAAAGACATTCGATTGTCATGTTGGTAATCCACTTTATCATGTGTTGAATGCTCATAGTCTTCAAGAATATGCTTCTGCCTTGATTCCTAGATCACATATTAACATAGTAAAGAATTATTTTTCATTTTGATCATATATCTATACACACTATATATGTCTTCTAAGATATTGCTTTTCATCAGTTAGTGAAATTACTTCTGATGTATGATATTATTCTGAATGAAATTTTCTAGAAGTATCAGAGATTTTGTGTAATCATTCTTCATAAACTTGTTCTTGACATATGCAGCTCAGATGATTTTAGCATGAAGAATCTCTGTGTTATCAATATGTAAACACACACACACACACACATGTATATATATGTGTGCAAATGTATAAGAATTAAGTCTTGTTGGTTGATTTCTAGCTATATCAAGATGTGAAACTATTCTTCCATCCAAACATTGAGGAGAGAGAGAGAGAGAGGCACCACAATTGACATCTTTTTGTGATGAGCGAGTGCAGTTGATGTTTCTCCCTTGTTTTGAAGATTGAGGTATTGATAAGACGACACACGATAAAGAGTTTCTGTGTCTGAACTATCAATAGGCAAGAACGAGTTGAACTCTTCAATCAAGTCATTGTGGTTCCGGAAGATCTCAGAAACCTGAAAAACAGCAAGATTCCAGTTTTAGTATCCCCCAGAATTCGAAACAACAAGGTTCACCCTTCGTAACAGGATTAGAACTTTGTCAACCCCAAAATTGTAACTTGTTTGATTCAAGGATGCAACGTTATATAGTCGGGAACTATAGATCTCATACCCCTTCTGCTATTTCTTGTATGGTCTTACTCTTGATCTGCCGAAGAATAGCGATGAACGAATGATACCTGTGTACTTCATTAACGAAATAAGTCTGTGCCAAGCAAAACAAGAGAGGGACAAAATGAACTCAGAAAACAACAACTTGATCAATGAAAACAGAAGTTAGAAAAAGGGTGTAAACAAGAAGTTGAATCCAGAAAACACAGTAAATGTAACAAGAAAGGTGTTGGATCGACAACAAAGGGACAAAGAAGAAGGTGTTGGATCGAGATCATGTACCTTAACCTTGTAAATGAATGCAAAGGCGCGGGGAAAAACAGGAAGGCTTTTGAAGAAACGTTGCCTCTCCGAAACTGGCAAGAAGTCACCGAAAAGGGTGAGCAAGCGAGGTTGGTTTATGAGCACAGTCTCTATCTTCCGGGTGACCTCCCACACATTGCACCCGCTGCTGCATGCAAACAAAGAAACCAGAAAACGGTGAAGAGAACAATAACAAAACATCTGAAAGGTGGACAAAGAAGCGAAAACCTACGGGTTATTGAAATATTTGGCGGTCCGGACGAACTCTTGGTACGTTTCATGAGGAAGTGTTCTCTTCACCTCCATCAGGAAGTTGGAGCAGTCATCCACCGACGGCAGGAAGTTGTTGTGGTGGTGGTGCTGCTGCTCTTGATGGTCGGACTGGTGAGGTCGGTGCTGATGGCAGTTGTAGTCGCAGTTGGCGCCGTGCACCAGACAGAGCGGGACGTCCATGGTTGCAACAAGGAAGATACGAAAGGAGGAGAGAGGGAAAGCGTGACGCCCTCTGGGAGTGAGATTGAGGAACAGGGTTATATGCAGTCACTTATGTAGGCGTGGGTTTTTTTTTTCCTTTTTATTTTTTCTTGGGTAAACAAAAGGCTAGGTTTTTCTTTATATGGAAACAACAATGAGGATATGAACGATATTCAATGAGTAACCTTGAAACTTATTGAATTCTGATCCCATCAGATATTTATCTTTAATGTATTTTTTTAACTAAGTGCAATACTACTCTTTTGCCAAAGTAAAAAAAATGTGATGCTATTACATATTGTAATAAATAATAAAATGAGTTCGATTTTTATTTTATCTTGAGATTTTCTATCATATATTATTTCATGTTTAGGTTTTTTTATTAGGACTCATTAGTCTCCCTTAATAGTAAAGTTAATAATAATAATTAACTTAAAAATTGCAAATTTTGATAATTAGGAGATTATTGTCATCTTTTAAACTAAAATGACAAGAGAAAAAAAAATGAATACATGTTGAGATATGTAAAATTTAGACTTTTTTTATTGACATTATCATGCTTTGCATAATTATACTTACATAATTTGTTCAATGTTTTTTTACATCTTATTAATATTCGTTGGTTTCTAATACCTTTTTTTTCTTTTTAGCACCAGGAAACCTAGGTTTATTGTTCCTTTGTGCATTAAGATTCTCATACTTAAATGCTAATCTTTGTGTTAGGTAGGTAACAACTTCACACTGCTATATTAGTTCATTTTTTTTTTATTTTATCTTGTCACATATTTTATTTAGCAATGAAGGTCACAATAGAAATGTTGTTTAGAAACTCGAAAGAAGAAAAATAACTAGATTGCTAAATATGGTATTTAAGATTCTTCGGCTAAATCGAAACACTAGGATGATGGTGGTTGCTAACTCATTATGACAACATTCATAGGGTTCTATTAAAAGTGGAAGTGTTTAATGTTTGATATTAAAGATGTCCTTCAACAACATACACATTAATAAATTGAGATTCTTTATCCTATTGTAGATATTATGATATTTTGTTCTCGACAATCAATCATATTTAAAATTGAATCTTTATATTATAAAGTGAGTGGAAAATTATTGGTAAGTGTCCGTAGAAGGATTAAATTTAATTTTTGAAGTACATGAGTTTTGGTGCATCTAGATCCACATTTGATGCTACATGATCAAACTTGTCATCTAAGTCATAAGATAGATTATTGTATAGTCATCATATTAGATAGATTAATGTATCATGATCATATTAGATAGATTAATGTATAGTCATCGAATTACTTAAAAGACCAAAATGTAATTGTTAAATCAATGAATAAGTAAAAGATTTGGAAGATGATAAATGGGTTATCTAATGGTCACAATTTAACTCAAAAGATAAATCAATAGATTGATTTACATCAAGTAATTGATATATACAATTGTTTTACACTATATTGATATTTATGTGTCAAGCACAACTTACACTTTATATCGATCATTTGTAAGTAATGAATTTCACTTAAATATGTTGCATTCAATATGTCATTAAGTAAATGATCAAATGATTCATGTGTTCATGAATATGATGATTTTGGATTCATTAATTAATGGCATTAAATATGACAATTAATTGTTGAATAAAATCATTTGATCTCAGAATAAATGTCAAGGATAAAACTAAAACCAAATGGAAACATAAATCTTGAAAGATCCAATTTTTTTTATTCCTCTTACTCCCTAAAAGAAAGAAGAAAATAATGTGTAAATAAAACAATTGAGAAATCATAGATCTTTTATAAGGAGGCTTTATCTTCCATCCATCATATGGAGTGCTCTTACATCTTTCAACATATAACAATAAGTATTCGCTTATTTTGATTAGGAATATTCCTTTGTTTGTGAAAGTTTCAAAATTCTTATATATTTTAATGTCTTATACTGTGGGTACATTTCAAAATGCTATATTTGTTAAGTAGAGACGATGATGATTTGAATAATTAGTTCACAAACTGAAATGATATAGATAAATTATATTTTATCTTGTCCTATATTTTATTTAGTAATGCAAATTGAACTATTGTTTTTAATCAAGATGAAATTAGAAAGGAAAAATAATTAGATAATCAAATATAGTACAAAGGAATCTTTAGCTAAATTGAAACAATGTGAAGATGGTCATTGCTATATCCTCATTACAACATTCATCATGTTCAAGAAAAAATAGAAGTGTTTAACTTTTGTTATTAAAGATGTCATTCAACGACGTATACATTAATTTATTGAGATTCTATTTCATATTGTAGATATTATCAATATCTTGAGCTTGAAAGCATATCATAATTAAAATGTGATATTAAAATTATGAAGTGGGAGATAGATATGGTCAATTGTTGGTAATAGGAAAAAAAGGAAAAAAATTGTATGTGTTCGTAAAAAGTTTAGATTTAGTTTTTGACGAAAATGAGGTAAGGTGCTCCTAGGTCAACATTTGGTGCTTCATGATCAAACTTATCATTTAACTCATAAGATAGATTAATATCATCGTATTATATAGATTAGTATATGGTTATCATAGTAAAGGGATGGTCATCAAATTACATCATAAATCTAAAATGTGATTATTAGATTAGTGAATAAATAAAAAGTATTGATGGCGATGGTTGAGTTATATAGTGGCCGTACAACAATCAAAATAACTATTGAAGTAATAAGCTAAATTAACATATAACCTTATATTAACTAGTTGGTAGCTAGTAATCCTTTTACTCTCTGTTGATAAGTATGTCTCAAGAAATATAACAACATACATCACTTGTAAGAAAAAAAATAGTTATTATGTTACAACAAATAAAGGTTTGTCATTAATTAAGGGATTTAAATGAATTCATTATGTCATTAACTTCATAATTTTGGCTCGAATAATTAATGACATTCAATGTGAGAATTAATTGGTAAAAGAATAATTTGGTCTTATAATTAATGTGAAGGATCATATTAGACCAGAAATAGAAACAAAATCAATGGTTCACAACTGGATCAGACAATGAACTAGATTGCCAACTAGATCGATAGGATAGGTTTGGTCGGGTTCAACCATATAAAACAATTTTTATTAAAATAATATTATTTATATATAACCCAATAAATAATAATAAATTTTCCATGGCAATGAAAAATTAAAATAATATTATTTATGAAGAAGGTTATATTTTTTGTCTTTTTATTTTTTCTTGGGTAAACATAAACCTAGGTCTTTCTTCATATGGAAACACCGATGAGGATACAAATGATATTCAATGAGTACCTTGAAACTTATGGAATTTTGATCCCATAAGATATTTATTTTTAATGTATTTTTTTTCACTAAGCACACTAGTCTCTTTTGCCAAAATAAAAAATGTGATCCAATTACATATTATAACTTAGTAAATCAATGAGTTCAAAATTTGTTTTTATCTTGAGATTTTATTTTCATTTTCATTTCATGTTGCATATATTTTAGAAAGTTAAAAAAGGCAACCTAGAAAGGCCATTTCCCCTTAACTTTCATTGACCAAATGTTGGAAAGGCTAGCCAAGCATGAATTCTTTTGTTACCTTGATGGATTCTCAGGCTTCCTTCAAAGACCCATCCACCCAACCGACCAAGAAAAGACCATCTTTACCTATCCCTATGACACCTTCGCCTACAAGAGGATGTCCTTTGGTCTTTGTAATGCACCACAACCTTTCAAAGATGCATGAGCGCTATATTTTCTGATTATATTGAAAAGATTATGGAGGTATTCATGGACGACTTTTTAGTCTATGCCCCCTCCTTTTCTGTTTGTCTAAAAAATCTTGAACAAGTGTTGCACGGGTACAAGGAAGTTAAGCTGGTGCTAAACTGCGAAAAATGTCACTTTATGGTTCAGCAAGGTGTAGTCTTGGGACACATGATCTCGTACCAAGACATTGAGGTGGACCCTGCGAATATCGAAGTCATTGCGAAGTTGCCCCCACTTGTTAATGTCAAGGGTATCCGAGGATTCTTGGGGCATGTCGGCTTCTATAGGAGATACATCTAGAACTTCTCAAATAGCCAAGCCCTTGACGGATCTACTACACAAGGACGTTGAGTTTATCTTTGACGAAGCTTGTTTGACGGCCTTTAATAAGATGAAGGACGCCTTGACCTTAGCTCCAATCATGCAACCTCCAGATTGGACCTTACCTTTCGAGGCCATGTGCGACGCAAGTGACAACATTGTAAGAGCAATCCTTGGTCAGAAGAAGGACAAAATTCACCATGTCATCTACTATGCTAGCAAAACTCTCAATCTGACTCAACAAAATTATACTACAATCGAGAAAGAGTTGCTAACCGTGGTTTATGCCATGGACAAGTTCAGACCCTACCTCATCGGCTCCAAGGTCATAGTCCATATAGACTATATGGCATTGAGGCACCTATTTTCCAAGAAGAAGTCAAAACCAAAGCTCATCATATGGGTGCTAGCTCTACAGGAGTTCGATCTCGAGATCAAAGATCGGAGCAGAGCTAAAAACCAGGTTGCTGACCACTTGTCCAGACTACAACATTCCTCGGATTTCAAAGATGACCCAATCCCCATCCAAGATTTACTTCTTGATAATAATCTATTGGCCCTCATCAGTCGAGATCCACCTTGGATCGTTGATCTTGCAAATTATTTGGGAGCCAAGGTGGTGCCTCCAAATCTAATCCCGCAGTAGAAGAGGAAATTTTTCTGCGAAGTCAAAAATTACTTCTGGGATGACCCCTTGCTCTTCAAGGAGTGCCCCGATGGACAACTACGAAGATGCATCTTTGGTGAAGATATCCTTAGGGTCATAGCCGAATGTCACACTCCCACCCCATGGAGATCATTGTTGAATCTAGGATCCCGAGAGCGTTTTGATGAACACAAATTTGTAAGGGAACTTAGTCCATACTAATGAACTTGTTGAGCTGATTTCTATAATAGGATATGTTCAAGTTCAGAGTTGATAGGTCGACCAGAGTTGAAGGAATAAACGACCTGTGCACACGGAAGATACATCAAAAGAACTATATGTGTGCGGTGGTCATCCTAAGCATATGAAGCGGTCGACCAACATTAAAGGAGGAATATATATATATATATATATATATATATATATATATATATAATCACCTATTCCGGTTAGGGCTTGAACCTCTAGTGTCAAGCCCCCTAACCGCAAAGGCTTGACTGAGGAACAGTAGAAATAGAGGCGTGAAAATAAAGTTTCCCTGTGGACCGACACCTAAAGTACTCGACGATTACCGTATACTTGCGGTGATAGGAGTGTGCATAGGTTTATAAATATTAAAATTTGAAGTGAAGATATTCTTTACAGAAGATCGATCCGTGTTAATTCACTAACCTGCGGTCGTTTTCTATCTTACCCCACACTTCGCATCAGATAACTTGGGATAAATGAATGACAGACCCTACCACTCTCATAGATCAAGCCTCCAAAACATGAATCCCTAGGGGTCTCTCTGGGCAACTCTCGAATACCTAAGCGATCCCTAGCCGTCTACTCAACATCCACCCGCCAAGAGCTCCTCAGCCACTCATGGATTTCACTCAATGGGAAAGTGTTGCCTCTCGGATCGATGATGGCCTTTTAAAGTTCTACTCTCCTCTAGGATCATAGTAGCACTTAGAAATAGTCTCTACCCCTCTCGAGTAAAGGTTGCAATAAGATCGAACCTTAATCTCAATCACAAGAACAATCCATAAAACCAAATATTGCAAAAAACTGAAATAAGAAGTACAAGAGTAAAATGGATGGTTATAATAAAAATTCATTCATCAAAATGAGTTAAATACAACAAGTAGGGTTGTCCAGGCTAGCAGATTTAGCTGATTAAAATTATTACAAACATCCCACAATCATAAAAGTAAGAATCCATTTAATAATTACAAGAAGCTGAAACTAGAAATGAATTAATGGTTTTTTTCTCTATTCCTTCCTCTTCCTCGCTCCAATCCAAAATCAACCACTAGAAAATCTAGCTCTTGATCTCTCCTCTGTTAAAAAAACCTTCACTCTCAAGTTGTAAGAAGGGCTCTCTCCTCTCGGTAGGTGGCGAACACCCTTCCTTATTGCCTCCATCTTCCTTTTATACTTTAGTTTGTCCTTTCCTGCCCTATTGACACTCATCCCCTACCTTTTCCTGTAAGAAAATCCAGGAATATGATAGAGATATCTTCTAAAAGTGGTTGTTGGATTTTTGTCCCTTCTGTGTGAACATGTCTTCTTCTTCATCTATGAAGGAGAGATTCGGGTGTGAATCTATTTTCACATGCTACCATCGACTTCAAAAGATGTCTGGATGTGAAACTTTTCTCCCTAGGTCCCTGCAATCAAAAAAATACAAGATCACAAGAATCATGTTGAAAATCGTTCAAGGTGTGACACATAGTAGATATCAGACAAGAAGTTGCAAGATGTGCAGAAGTCATAAAGAAAGGGTAATAATATGCAACATAAATAATCAAATCCTATGGAAAAAGCATAACTTTACAAATGAAATTCTAGAACAAATTCTCTATCATCAACTTCCCTCAAACTTAAGCTTTTGCTTGTCCTCAAGCAAAGAGTTAGATATTTTAAGGCAAAAAAAATACAATTCAAAACAGGAACAAGACATATGCCAACTTACACCCCATCCAAGTCACTCAAATTCCTAGTCACCATCACATATTTTTAGCCAAGTTAAATCCCCTATTAAGACCACTAAACCATGAGCCCAAGCAGCTCTATGGTTGCAATACCAACCCACAGTCGTTCCTTTAGACCTAGAATCCCTATATCACAGTTAGAATGATGATGGTTACTCACAGGCGACCTCGGTTATTAACCCTTGTTTTTTTTCCCCGTCACTCTTTTTTTTTCTACGTATATTATTCTATTTTTCATTTCAAAGATGAAAAAAAAGATGATTTCCCTTAGCATATCCTTACTTTTCTAGGGGTGTTCCAGAGGATCATACTTTAGACTTTTCAAATGAAAGGTCAGTAGAGTAGTTAATTAAGGTGAGAGAAGCAAGCTCCCCACAACATTATCCCACCATTTCTTTCAAGAATAGTTGGGTGCCCAAGGTGTGATTAAGTCGCACATTCTTGACTTCAGGGTGTGAAGTCAATGATGTGGTTATTAAAGAAAAGAAAAATGTGTTGAATCTAGGATCCCGAGAGTGTTTTGAATGATTACAAATTTGTAAGTGAACTCAGCCTATACTGATGAACTTGTTGAGCTGATTTCTGTAACAGGATATATTCAAGTTCAGAGTAGTGGTCGACTTGAGTTGAAGGAATGGACGACCAGTGCATGCGTAATTTATATCAGAAGAACTACATGTGTGCAGTGGACGTCCTACGTATATGAAGCGGTCGACCAGCAGTAGAGAGAGAATACATGTGAAGAGGAGCAGAAGCATAAACGGTCGAC
>LTAE01009524.1:0-18436 GCA_001647135.1 Pontederia paniculata
AAATAGCGATCGTCTAATTATTCTGTTTTGTATTAATGAAAGGTATTCTGCAACAAGATTTTATAGTTTAGAATCTACTAGACATCGTTCAGTGAGGTAGGACTATGAATTGTATTATGACTACAATTTTCATCAGATTACTACTTATCTTCATTTTTTTAATATTTCCAACAGGATCACTAATAAACAGTTAGTATTATATTTTTCTAGAACATGGCGTATCACCATTAGTCGCTGGCGTTTTAGAATAGGGGTTGCACTTTAGGATTCATGAGCTGAAAGTTCCCTTATTTCATATAGTATATGCAGAGACTTTGTTTAAGTTTGTCTAAACTTGAAATCCAGGATACATGCATCATTGGTGAAGTTCAATGTTTATGCTATTCATATTCACCACACGAATTGGCACACGAAACTGCATCATATATTTATCTTTTCTTGTCTATAGACATCATATGCTTGCAATGATCTTGCATGTTCATTAGTACAATCATTTATTTACTCTAATTTGAAAATATGATTTGAATGTCGTCTGATTTGGTTGATATTATCTGCAGCTGAGAAATGCTATTGATCTTCCAAGTTCAGCAGGATGGAAAATAGATTCTTTCTTAATTGAACCATGGATTGTTTTTGTAGGATGGAAAAATAGATTACTTGTTATTTAAAATGTTATAACGGAAGCAGTATGCTGTGCTAAACATATTCCTTTCTATTTATTAACCAACTAATTAGAGCAGATGTTCTACTAGTCTGTTCAATTTAAGAGCTCCAATTTGAAAGATATACTAGTAAATTATCTGAGACTCATTTCCTCTTTTAATTTTTCAGGATGGCGACTGGATTACTTCCTTGTATCGGAGTCCATAGCTGATAAAGCTTACGACTCGTACATTCTTCCACATGTCCCTGGCAGTGACCACTGTCCAATAGGCTTAATATTAAGGGTCTAGTTTAGCTAAAATGTTATTGAGCTATGGTTTTACATTTGGAAGTAAATATCAACTAGCACTCCGAAATTCCTGGTGGAAGACTGAATTTTCTCTTTTGGGGAGGCTGGGGTGCAGGGATACTAATGCCGCCACAAATTTTCTCTTGGGAAACTGAATTCATGACCCACAATTGCAATGCTCAGGTAAATGTTTCATTTCATACTTTGCATCATCCTTGAATTCATGACGATCCATATTCTCTTTTATGTACAGATTAGTAACTTTTGATCCTGTTTCAATCACTGATTTTGGTTGGACGTAGCAGAAGCAGAATTTTGACATAGTTTTGTTTTGATGTGGATTTAGGAATCAAGATTCTAGCGCAAAACAGTAGAGAATGGAAAAAAAACCTAATGTAGATTTTGATTTGGAAGTGATAGTGATAAGTTATTTTCCTGAAATTATATGCTCTTCCTATAACATGCTCGCAAGAGTTTTGCCTATTCTCCAATTTATGTGCCTTAGCTGGTCATCCGAAGCTAGCTATTGCCTTAACTGGTAATCCTTCTATGGCTATTATGGCTTTAACTAAATTTCTTTTTCCGTGCTAGTGCCGCAATTTGAAGGAAGTAACTACCAACACTTTAGTATGATAATCTTATAATAAGCCCTTAGCCAAATTCCATAACATTTTGTGGTAATCTAGTAGCGTCCGTTGATGTAGCACAAATATAGACCCTCATTCTCATTTTATAGGGTAATTTATGTAAAAGAAATCAAAACTTTCCTATCTTTAGTCTAAACTGATAGGTTTTATAAAAAAACATTAGTTTCAAGTTGGTGGCGTATTTAGTTTTTATAATATTTTTTTCGTTAAAAAATGTCAAATATTGGTTCAACAAATATTAATGTCATGTTACCAGTTTTTAAATTAACAAAAATAAATATTAAATTTTCAATTCATTTATATTAGAATCAACCAAAATTTATATTATATCTTAAAAACATTCATATTTATCAATTAGTGATTCTTTTTCAATCAAATCATAACAGATGTTAGATTTAGGTTGTGTTTAGCAATTCAAAGAAAAAAATAAATTAGAGTTTGAGATATGATTTGGTCAAGTCATTATTTTATTTATAAATAAGGCGTTTGATAAATTATTTTAAATGTTAGTGATTAATGATTGAGTTATAAAATATTTTTATTAAACTTTAGTCAATGGAAAATAGAGATAAAATTTTAATCAATTTTCTTTTGTTAAGCTCTTATATTTTAATTATGCATTTAACATGCCTATTTGACAACTTCTTAATATTATTAACATTACTACATATAACTTTTTTTATTTTTATTTTTTATTTTAATTTTGTATTTATACATATCTAGTCTACTTAAAAAAATTAGTTTATTATATATACAATAAAAAGTTTTTGAAGAGTGCATACAAATTAAATGATTTATGAATTAGTTCACTAAGTCATTTACGCCATTTTATAGTTAGCAACCAATTTAATCATTATACTTATCTAAAATTGATTTATTATTATTTTATTTAATCATTAAATATTAATTGTTAATAATTAGTTAGTGTCCGCTTATTAAATCACGACATACTCGATGCTGAACAGAGCCTTAAGTTTTCAACAGATTTAAATTTTTTATGACTGTTTAGATTAAAATAAGTGTTTCAACAAAATCTACAATAAATGAAAAGTTTGAGGGTCTCTTTGGAAATTGTCAATTTTTTCGACGTTTTACAAAACTTTGGTAAGACATTTTCAAAAAGTATACTACAGTTATTTTCGACATAAAAATATTCTTAAGTTGTTTGATGATGTTTCTAAATACTTTGTAATTACAAAAGAAATAGAAAAAGGGAAGGGAAAAAAAATACTGATGTAAAACAGAGATAAAAGTGAATAATTATTTTAAGATATTTATTCTATAAAAAATAGTGTCAAATATTTATTTGTGAAATAATTCTGCAACAGAAAATATTTGACGATTAAATACATCAAATTATATAGGATCCCTGAACTTTTTAATGGGAGTTCACGCTAGATCCGCCCAATTTTATAACATGCATGGCTCATCTTATTTAGATATCTGTCATATTGACGTGCATTACGATGAATGACCTTTTTCAACTTAAATGAATTCCTCCTTTTAAGTTGGAAACATGAAATATCAAATATGTTTATCGCAGTATTATATTTTTCTTTTCAACATTCTGCTTAGACGGCGTTACGATTATTCTTTAAATTTGGATTACAAGAAAAAAAAGATTATTTTTTAGGAATTATAACTAATATAATTGAGATACACATAATACCTCTTGAAGCAGAAATGAAAGATCTCAAAGCCGATTTTTTTTCACGAATAGTTACAGCACGTCGACTTATTTTCATCGTCGGAAATTAAGTTACATGCACTTAATACATTAATTCACGACTCAATGCTTTGGACAAAAGAAATACAAAAGATAAATTTTTGCTTTGAAATAATGCACACTAATACATTAGCATATGGTCTCTTTATATAGTGTGAATGCATGACAAGGGAGAGGGAGGGACAACACAGATGTAATATGCATGCCATTTGGTCTCCCATGAACATACAAGTATATGAGAGTTCTCCTGGAGATGCGTCGGGCTCCTGAATGCACATGCATGTGCATCCACATGCATCCACACCAACAATCTCCCACATGCACGTGGTGAGCCAACTTCCTTCTTTATCAATTGTCCATAATATGGCAGATGAGCTATACGACCCATGAGTACAAGCACGAGACAAGTATGAGTCTACTATTGTGACGTGTTAGGAATACACAGTCTTGTCATGACATGTTAGGGATAACATGATGCTCTATCATTGAGTTAGATTATGACATGTTAGAAAAAAAAAACATAATCATTCAAATATTTTATAAGCATGAACTATTGATGTGATATTTTTATCTCAAAAAATTGTGCCAAAAACTTGATGCTTGTAGATAAACATTGCTAGCAAGTGCACTAGTCGATCAAGTAATAAAATATTAAGAATAAGAGTTGTCGATCCCATGAGAAATTAATTTAGCTAACTATCTAACTTCAGGGCTAATATGAGACAACAATGAGTGATAAAAAGATAACGGAAAGAAATAACAAAAAAAATAAAGATTAAACTAATATAACTAATTATGCGTAGGACCTTAGTTATAGGACAACACAAATGTAATATGCATGCCATTTGGTCTCCCATGAACATACAAGTATATGAGAGTTCTCCTGTCATGGAGATGTGTCGGGCTCCTGAATGCACATGCATGTGCATCCACATGCATCCACACCAACAATCTCCCACATGCACGTGGTGAGCCAACTTCCTTCTTTATCAATTGTCCATAATATGGCAGATGAGCTATACGACTCATGAGTACAAGCACGAGACAAGTATGAGTCTACTATTGTGACCTGTTAGGAATACACAGTCTTGTCATGACATGTTAGGGATAACATGATGCTCTATCATTGAGTTAGATTATGACATGTTAGAAAAAAAACATAATCATTCAAATATTTTATAAGCATGAACTATTGATGCGATATTTTTATCTCAAAAAATTGTGCCAAAAACTTGATGCTTGTAGATAAATATTGTTAGCAAGTGCACTAGTCGATCAAGTAATAAAATATTAAGAATAAGAGTTGTCGATCCCATGAGAAATTAATTTAGCTAACTATCTAACTTCAGGGCTAATATGAGACAACAATGAGTGATAAAAAGATAACGGAAAGAAATAACAAAAAAAAAAGATTAAACTAATATAACTAATTATGCGTAGGACCTTAGTTATAGGAGAAAAGATTAGGAACAAACTTAGATAATTGATTTCAGTAGTGAAGAATAGACTCAATTCTTAGATGAATTAGGAAAACCTAATATATGACTTTTCTTAATGGATAAACCAACTATTCGTAACCTTAATAAAACTAAAAGTACTCCTTAACGGATCTACTATCAATCAACTCAGATTAGGATGCAAGATGTATTCCTAAATTATTGAACCATCCTTAATAGGATAATTCAACAGACCACAGAACTTACAGTTCTTAACGGATCAACAAGATATGACATGAAGACTAGTAATCATGTTTATAAGAATCAAATAAACTATAATCAATAATAGAAAAGAGTTCAATAGTTTGCTCTAGCAATTAAGACTATTACAAATTAAAAATATGATAAAAAAGGTTACAGAAAACACTATTCAAACAATATGTAGAACAAATAGTACTCTTCTGGATTGATGATGAACTTCTGCACAATCTTCTTAACGACTGTACCACATATAAATCTTCTCAGTATCCATTCAAGTTGCTCTCACGTTCTTATTTTCAAGCTCATGTTCGGGCTTCTAGAACGTCCTAGCATATCCTAACATCTTTATTCTGGCTCTCAACATATTTATAGCCTCTCAGAGATTTCTAGGGTTTCCATAGAGTTTGAAAAAGTTTGGAGACATTTCCATCCAAAGATAAGAAAAATCTTCACCTGAATTCGTAATTAACTTTGTGGCTAAGATTTAATTCTTTAAAACTCCTTCAAATCTTCTTAATAAGTTTTCTTTTGATCCCCACAAAGTTTGGATAGATTTAGAACCCTTTTTCCATCAAAATATCTCCAAAAGATTCGAGTTTGAGTAAAAATGGAAGAAACTACGCGTGTTGTTATGGATTGTAACATATTTAATGGGTTGTAATAGGGGCCATCACGGTCCGTGATGGAATATTATGACACGTGATGAACTGTAATGTCCCATAACTCGGGGTATTTGAGCTTGGAAATTATATTTCTTGTGACTTACGGCCCGTAACATCATATAACGATCGGTGACATCATAAAACTTCGATTTTTCATCCTTGTAAAGGCCGTGAAACTCCATTACAACCCGTGAAAAGCATTGTAACGATCCATGATAGGATATCACGACCTGTTACATGGTGATATGCAGAATTGAGCTCGTTGTCGAGGTCGTGATGGTTTGTAACGGCCCGTGAAATTCAGAAATTGTGATCCTTTGCTTGTGGAATTAACTCCTTTCATAGTGTAGTCCCTTTTTTACCCTTCTTTGTTTCCTCCAAATGATTTTCTACAAAGAAAAACCAAACTTGGGTAGATTCATGACTCGAAGAAATAGAAGGAAATAAATAATAAAATTGATGCATGCTTATGACAAACTAATCAAAATGACACTAAATATGAGCCTAAAATATGCATGCATCAACTATGACTCATATAGTTGCTCTACAAACCTTTTTGAGCCAAGACTAAGGCTTACATAGTCGCTCAAAGTTATGTACTTGTAACACCCTAAATTTGTCTTATTGCATAGTCTAGACACTTTGTATCTGACTCCGCGGTAATCAATTTCGTATGCAAAGTTATTCATCCTTCACAAGGATAAAAAAGTTGGCTAGCTATATACGAAATTCTCATGCAACTCATAACAAATTTTTCTCTCACTCTCATGCTTCTCAATTATAGATTAGTTGTTTCCTGGACGTGACTTGACGGGCCGCTCACTTTTAGCCTTTGAGTATTCCACTAAAGTAGCAGATACTAACCTATCATCTTGAAGCTTAGTCAAGAGTCTAAGGGCACACATAGACTAATAAGTCTATAGAGACTCACATTATGATGAAGATAAATAAATTGACTCATCATGTCTCAAGGTCGACTTAACATACTTGATCCGAAAACACATGTACTACGGTGGAGACTCACACTAAGGGGAGCATATATTGTCTTAACTCTGCAAAATCTTACACCGCATAAACTTAAGTTCAGTCACCCACTTGTGGCGTCTAACTTGAATCCTCCAACTACTTGCCCTCTTCTTGCATCATGTTGAGGTCTCATGTTTGGCTACTTCTTATCAGGCTACATCAATTCACGTATATTTTCATCTCAAACATATTAAGGAAATTTTATACCATTTCTATACAAGAAATGACTTAGTCTAAATTATTTCTTCTCCGTAACTTTGCAAATTTTTTCACCGTACAAACTTAAGTTCAGTGTCCCACCTTTGGCATCTAACTTAAGTCCTCCAACTACTCGTTGTCTTCTGGCGTCATGTTGAGGTCTCATGTTTGGCTACTTGTTATAAGGTTACGTGAAATTACTGCAATTCATGTAAATTTTCTTCTCGAGCATATTGAGGCAATTTTAGATCATTTCTACACAAAATATCTCAGTTTAAATTATTTCTTCTCTGCTCGTTATCTCCTAAGCGACGGAGGCATTTACCCGTGTGAGTGAGTAAACTCATGCTTGATCGACATACTACACATATGTAACAAGAACTTATCACAAAGATAATTTATAAAAAAAATAAACTTTTGATCCAAAAGTTTGAGTACATTTCTTTATTGCATCCTATGCAATTCTAGTGTATTTACATATCCTAGAAAAACTTCTCTAGGTAATGACTTTGTGAACGATCAACAACCATTTTATGCATGGCAATATATGCAACTAATATCTCCCATTTCATTTCTTCGCCTCGTACAAACTCATACTTAGTGTCGATATTTTTTTTGCAATGATATTTTTTGTCCTTTACATAAGCAACGATAGTTTGATTATCACAGTATAGAACTATTTTCTTCATTGCATCATCTTTGAAGTGCAAGTGTTGAAGGAACCTCTTTAGCCATAGAGCCTCTTGCACTGCAACTGAATATGAGATGAATTTTGCTTTCATTGTAGAAAATGCAACACAATTTTGCTTCTTGCTACTCCATGTGATAGCATCATTGTTAAGCAGAAAAACATATTCGGAGTTGGACTTCCGTTCGTCAACATCGTTTGTCCAATCGGCATCCATATATCTAGAAAGTCATAAACTTCCTTTGTGATAACATAATGCAAAGTCAACAATGCCCTTGAGGTACCTCATTATTCTCTTCACCGCTTTCCAATGTTGGCATTCAGGGTTTGTCTAATATCGACTCACTAGACCTACGACATAATATATGTTTGGTTGAGTACACAACATAGCGTACATTAGGTTTTGCCTCTCACAACAAGAGTATCAACTGCCGACTGCACTCACATAAGGGACATAGGACATTTTTTATCCTCTTGAGTTTTCGGGCACACATTGAGACTCAAAGTTTTGCCTCTCACAATAGGAGTATCAATGTGTTTGCAACTATCCTTATGAAATCATTGTAAAATTTTATTGATGTATTGTTCCTGCAAAAAAACAAGGAACCTCTTGGAACATTCTCGTAGGATTGTCACACCTAATATGTAGGTTGCTTCACCCATGTCCTTCGTCTCATATATGGATGACAACCATTTTTTTAATAGTGACTATGAACTCCTTGTTATTTCTAACCAATAAGATGTCGTCAACATATAATGTCATGATGACAAATTTATCACCAGACTTGTAGACATAACACAATGGTCTTCATCGATCATGTCAAATCCGTATGAAATGAGGTCTCATATATGGATGACAACCATTTTTTAATAGTGACTATGAACTCCTTGTTATTTCTAACCAATAAGATGTCGTCAATATATAATGTCATGATGACAAATTTATCACCAGACTTGTAGACATAACACAATGGTCTTCATCGATCATGTCAAATCTGTATGAAATGATTGATTGATGGAATTGATATACCACTGCCTAGATGACTATTTGAATCCATAAATGGATAGGGCAACCTACAAACTTTGCGCTTTTCACAATTAATAATAAAATCCTGAGGTTGTTTCATGTAAATTTCTTCACCTAGTTGTTCATTGAGAAATATAGTCTTTACATCTATTTGATGTAATTATAAGTCGATATGTGCAACTATAGCTAGAATTAGGCGAATCGAAGCAAACCTTATAACCAGTGTGAAGGTTTCCTCATAGTCAACACTCTCTCATTGGTTGAAGCCTTTCACCACTAGACGAGCTTTGTACCTCTCAATAGATCCATCCGCGTCTCATTTGATTTTGAGAACTCACTTGTTCCCAATCTCCTTTCGGCAAGACGAGAAATCAACTAAGTCATATACTTGATTTTTCTTTAGTGATTCTAACTCATCTTCCATTGTCTTATCCTTTTTCTTAACAAATGATGAGAGAGCCTCATTGAATGATCTAGCCTCAAGTTATCCCTCTATACCTGCTATGTAAGTTTCATGCAACCCTTCGATACAAAATCATTGGCACAAAATATTTTTTCTAGTAGTCCTTCGTAGTGAACTCTTTGGTTCATTAGTTAGCGGGATATCGCTTCCACTCGGATTAATATATGAGAATGAGGGGACATACTCCTCAAATAGATTGATCTTCACTTGGCTCTGACTCAGGATCTTCATCTTCATTTAGATGAAGTGTCCTATTAATATCTTCTTGTTTAGAAAAAATATCTTATAAAAAGTTGCATTTCTACTTTCTATTTTTGTGATTGTTTCATCATTCATTTCACATATGAACACGTAACCTTTTAAGGTATCAGAATATTTTATGAAGACACACTTCTTTCCTCGTAGGTTCAACTTCTCATACTTATGAGAGTTGTTAGGAACATAGGTTGCGCATCTTAAGAGCTAAAGTAACTTAAGCCAGGTTTACGATCTATCCAAAGTTCGTAGGGAGTGCAAGAGATAGACTTTGATGGTATCTGATTCAATATGTAGGCTGAAGTCAATAAGACATCTCCTCAATACGAAATCGATAGATTTGTTTGCACTACCATAGACCTAACCCTGTCAAGTAGAGTACAAATTTCTCCTTTTAACAACATCATTTTATTACAGAGTATCTGGTATTGTTAATTGTTGAACTATACCCTTTTCATCATATAATTATTTGAACAAATTTGAGAGATATTTATGACCACGATTTGTGTGCAAGGATTTAATCTTATGATCTAACTCATTTTCAGCCATGTTCATGAATTGCACAAAACAATCAAATGCTTCTGACTTTCGAGAAATTAGATAGACTATACTGTATCGTGATTACTCATCAATAAATGAGATATATATGATGAATCATGTCTTCCTAGAACATTCATCCGATCACAAGTATCCGAGTGAATCAATTGCAATGGAAATTCCATATGTTTTCTTAACCAAATGATTTTCTAATTTTCTTTCCAGCTAGATATTTTTTTATAAGTTGGTAAGTTAATATTGGAGAAAGAACCCACAAGTCCATCTCTAGTCAATCTGATCATTCGATCTTGACCAATGTGTCATAGTCTGACATGCCATGTCATAACATCTACTTTCATGGATGACATGAAAGAATAATTACCAGCAACGTTTGCAATGTTGAAAACATAGAAACCATTTTGAAGAAAACCATATATAAAGAAACATAATTCAAGGAAATTTTCAAGTGCTTCGACTAGAAATTTAATACATAATCATAACTGTCTAGAGTGGATACAAAAATCAAATTTTGCTTGACCTTAAGGGTATATAGAACGTCATGAAGATAAAGGATTTCTCCAGCAAAGGTCTAACTTGCAAGTTCCAATTTTTTTTTCATTTTTTTTCATTGTTTTCCAGCGTAAATCCACTTTGTCCTCGAATTGAGTTGGCAAAATTCGACGAAGGCTTTACGATCCCTCATGATGTGATATGTTGCATCAGAGTCTATAATTTCCATTAAGAATGAGTTTTAACAATGAGAACACAACTAGAAATATAAGCAACGAAACTATGGTCAAGGAAAACCTTCTTTAGCTTTGTGCAGTCACGGGCAAAATAATCACGATTGCCAAAATTCTAGCACTTCATTTTGTTCACTTTGTACATGTCCTTCTTCCCACCACGCTTTGCAGCATTGCGCTTGAGGTTTGGGGTTTTCTTTTATCAACAAGTTCCATCCTTTTGAATTGGACGTGACTTGCATATTGTTTTTCACTTGGGATGCCTACTGCCTTGTCCATTGTATTCAGCAACGAATGCTTGAGCGAAACCTTCTCTGGCTTTGTGCAATCACAAGCAAAATTATCGCGATTGCCACAATTCTAGCACTTCATTTTGTTCATGTCCTTCTTCCCACCATGTTTTGCACCATTGCGCTTGAGGTTTGAGATTTTTTTTGATCAACAAGTTCCCCCCATTTGAATTGGACGTGACTTACATATTTTTTTTCATTTGGGATGCCTACTTCCTTGTCCATTGGATTCAACAACGAATGCTTGAGTGAAGGATTTTTTAGCTTCAATAGTTTCTTCCTCCATTTTCAAATGGCGTGCAACTTGGTCAAATATTTTCAAATTATCAATATGCATCAAGTTTTGCGTATATGATCCCAACTACGTGAAAGAGAGTGGATGAGGGCCTGAACCTATTGTTCATCATCGAGAATTTCTCTTGTGCTTTTGAGCTCATGAATCATGTTTGACATTTCAGTTATATACTGCCTCATCGTATGATTTGAGAACTTTCTATACGAATCAAACTTGATGTTGAGCATTCGGAGCTTAGTTGTTGAAGTGACACCAAACTTTTCTTGAGAGTTTCCCATAGCACAAAAGTCATTTTGTGGACTTCATATTTGCACATGAGAGCATTGTCCATCATGCTTAGCAACATAATACGAGCGATGCGACTATCTCTACCATGTCTGATATGACTTATAATCTTTCTTGGCTTGTTTAGTGTCACCAAAAGAAGATTCTACTTCAGGATTGTTCCTTTTTCGTTGTCAATAGACACATGTTCAACCATCATATGATTAATTATTTTTATGACATCTTGTTCCTCTAATATGTATTGGACATCTTGGCATTCAACTTGTCACCCTTTTTCAAGTCAGCAATTATCGATTTTGATGCCATTGTTTAGTTTTCATGACAAATAACGAAGGATATTAATTTAAGTATGTCTTATTTTGTCGCAAGTACTTATAAAAAATGAAAGTTTGATATCAAGGGTGATGACATCGAGAGGTTGTTATGCTCACACTCATCTCCCAATATTCTAAGGATAATCATAATTTATTAAATTAACAATGCGACAAATCATCTATTCTATAAATTTTAAATTGATGAACAATCCAAAATCACTTAAACTCATTGCATGTAACATACAATATTATTTTTGATTTGGCCAGTACATTAGGCATGAAGCAACATGAGCACTTTTTCAAAGAGTGTCAATTAAGTAACCACGTCCATCCTTCGCCTCAACACCAAAACAAAAAAAAATTATATAGTCAAGCCACACAATCATATTTCCAAAAACTATGTTGACAATGCACCAGACCAACTCTTTAGAACTTTTCTAGACATGCATTCTCGTGCCACGAACCACTCAATAAAAAAAATATTAATTATTGTAACAATAGTGAATTTATAAGTGTCTTAGTTTTATAAAAGAACTACTCATATGTTTCAAATTGTATGTGCTTGTATCCTAGGTTTGTGTAATTAGACTAACCAATTACAAATTTCAATTCTTTTGCTATGTTTCAAAGTTTAAATACAACATTTTATTTTTTTAATGAATATAAAAAAATTGATTTCACAAAGAAATTAAAGTATTATCTAATTTCAACACATGAAATTAAAAATCTTATCATGCATAATCTAATTTCACAAAGAAATTAATTTTAACATGTAGCATGCTTTTATTCTAATAAGGATCAATTCATTATACAATTTAGCATGTAACTAAAAAATCATAATAGCATACTATTCATATTTATTTTCACTAAGACAATATTTTGCATGATCACTAGTTCATAGTCAATTTTGTTTCACAATAAATTTCATGCATATTTAATTTCACAAAGAAAAGTCTAATAATTGCATAATATGGTAATACATATCTTGCAATTTTAAATATGCATACATTGTCCAAAATAATTACAAAAGATTCAGAAAATTATTCTGGATACAATTTCTATTTTTCCTAATTTTCTGCAGCACTAGAGTATTTTTATATCTTCTTTGCAATACAAGAATATTTCCAATACTAACTTACGATAAAATTAGAAATCACAAAAAATGCTATATGGCAAAATGATAGGTAACTTCAGAAAATTTATTTGAACAAATTTCATAATTTTTTAATTTTCTGAAGATTATATGTGCATAAATGAATTTCATAAAAAAGAATTCCAATTGCATAATTGCGAATTTACAATTAATAATAAGTACAACAACAACAACAACAAAGCCTTATCCCACTAGGTGGGATCGGCTAATTAATAATAAGTACATAATTATCAAAATAATAATATAAAATTAAGAAAATATTCTGAATTTTTTAATATTTTCTAATTTTCTGAAATAAGCAAAAAATATTTTTTTATTATTTTCCTGATTTTCAAAAAAATACTTTTTTTGCAGAGGGCATTAAACCCGCTGCTCGGTTTTTCTGATTTTTTTTCCCAAAAATATGCTTTTTAGCGTAATGGGCCTTGAGCCCACTTGCTTGGTTTTCTTTCTAATTTTTCTAAAAATAATCTTGTGAATTGGGCCTTCAACCCACTTGCCTGGCAGGCCCATTGATCTGCTTAGAGAGACTGCCACACAGGCGCCATGCCATCCACCACGCAAACACTGTGAGCGTAGAGCGCATGGCCAGCATGTGTTAAGTCAGTGGCACATACCTCAAGATCTTGCATGCTGCCACTTGTCACATGCGCAGGGTGGCTTTTATACCAAACGAAAACGAAAGAATTATAACTAATACAATTTATTAAAAATGACATTTACATAATACATTTTGCAGTAGAAACGAAAAAACAAAAAAATTTAGAGTCAAAATTTTTTTTCACGAATATTAATAGCACGTCGACCTATTTTTGTCGTTGAAAACTAAGTCACATAGGCTTAGTACACTAGTTCACAACTCAAATGCTTTGAACAAAGATAACACAAAATAAATTTTTACAATGCACACTAATACATCGACATAAAATAAAATATTTGATCAGTTATTTAAAATAACATGAATTAATATTTCAAAAAAAGATGACTATTATTATTTTAAATAATTTTTTTGGTAAACTACTTAAAATAATAACTGTTAGTTTCTAAAATGAAGAACCGGCACCATTTGTGGGCCCACATTATTAAAAGGATTTTTTAAATAATTATTAATATTTTATATATTGGGCCCTCTAAGATTTATACCCTAACTTGGTTACTTTCCAATATTAAACTATATCAAAGCAGATTAATAAATGAGATACTTTTATTTCTAATTTATCCCTTACCCATATCTTGCTGGAAGTATATCTTCATTCCCTTTGACAAAGAAATGAATATAGCATATTTGTTACGAGAAACATAAATATAAAAATATTTATTTGAATAACTAGATAAGCATGAAGATATAAAATTTAAACTCTATGATTTTTATTTTATGCATATTTACTAAAAAAATATTAGATTAACATAATCTTAGAAATTAAACTTAGACATTTTTTTTCATCAGTTAGAACCCTCAACTAATTCAACCGCTATATTTGTTCAAACACTTTGTCATTTTAAATAGTATTCATAATGATTAATTGTTATTCATTAATAAAATTGCATTATTCATTATTTGTATCATTAATAATGTCAAACAAAGTCCTAGCTGAAGTTGATAGTTGGAGAACAATATTGTGTCATTTTAAAAAAGAAGAATAATTTATTGTGCCATTTTAATAAAATATTTTGTTATTGATATACTGAACATACATAAAGTTTTTTGAAAATATCTTTTTCTTTGATAAGAAGAATTTACTGTGTGCGATTTGTGTAGATCTCCATTCCTAAAATTTTATATGTTGCACCAAGATTCTTCATATCAAATTATGCACTTAGAAGCTTCTCCAATTTTTAAATGTTTGACATGTTCCTAATTGTCAACGTATAAGATTAAATATTTGATGGAATCATCATTACCTTCTTGTGATATATGCCATAGTCATAGAAACTCTTATTGAACTCCTTACTAATCATGAAGTTGCCAAAGTTCTGTTATCCTCGTCTAAGAGACTACTTCAATCCATATTTTTTGACTTCTTAAATATACAAACTTGATTTTTCTAATCTTGAATGATGAACCCCTATGACCGGCTTATAAAGACATTTTCTTCAAGTTCTTTATGTAAAAAGACAATTTTCACATTCAATTGTTCGAGCTCCAAATTTTGATATACTACAAGGGTAACACTCGAATGGAAGTGTGTTCGATAATTGACGAGAAAATCTCGTTATAGTCCACTCTCTCTTTCTGACTAAAACTTCAGGAATTCAAATATTCTTCTTGAAGATCCATTTTCAACCGACTACCTTTCTATCTTTCAGTAATTTGCCTAGCTTCCAAGCCCTAATTCTTGTGAAGAGACCCATTTCTCATTCATTGGCACAATCCATTGCTCATATTCTGACATGTGAAGGTGTCTCTATAACTAGATGGTCGGGGACCCCACGTTTTCAGCCATGTGAAATTCATATGCAATCATTTTCTCATAGCCATATCGTTCAGAAAAATCTACTAGTCCACAAGGACACTCAACAACAATTCGTGTCTTATCTTATGGATGCTCTTCAAATTTTCTCTATTCTGACCGTTGAACTTGATGTGATACTTTTACATCATCACTGATTGGAGTTATTTCAAACTTCACATGTTTGTTAACACTCTCATTTGCTGAAAATCAACAACCTCCACATTCGATTAAAATATTAAAGCTTCATCGAAAGATGTATCTATGATGTGGCTGACCTCGTGCTCCGATGGGGACCAGATTCTATTGCTCTTTATACATGTGTCGTACCCCACAAATACTCTTTTCTTGTTCCATATATCTAACTTTCCTTCGGTGAATAGGAAGGGCAACAAAAAATTTTAGAATATTATAATCAACAAGATTTTGAGGCTATACCTCGATAGGATTTATGAGATTAATTGCTGTAGCGGGACTCTGATTTAATAGGTTTTACTGACAGTCTCAACCCAAATGTTTTGTTCAAACTAAAATATGAGAGCATGCATCTTGATCTCTTCATAAGTGTTATGTTCATGTGTTCTGCGACACCATTTTGATACGTAGTGTCTTTGACCTTGCGATGTTTGGCAATGTCTTCAACTTTGCAAGACTAATTGAACTCAGATGAATTCATTGCTGGTATGAAGACACTTCACTTCCTTCGACAATTAATCCTTCACCAGAACCTTCCAATGTCTAAAGGCTTTAAATGACTCTCTTTGTGATTCATGATGAATACCCATGTCATCCTTGAATAATCATTAATCACAAAAACAAAGTACTTGGAACCTCTTAACGATTAAATATGAGAGGGCCCCACCAATCAACATGGATATAGTTGTGTGTAGCCATTGTTCTATTTCTATCCATTGCTTTGCCAAATTGAAGTCTTCATTTTTGCCGAAGATACAATGATTGTATAAATTGATTCAAATATCTTCTACAACCTAGAAAATTGTGCTTGCTGAGGATGCTCATCGCTTTTTGGCTCATATGTTGAAACCCCATGTACCACAACTTGAACGCTTTATATTATAATTTTGATGAACAAACCACTAGCAATACCAGAGAATATTGTTCCTTATAATATGTACAAGGACTTTTACTTGACTCCTTTCATGACCAACATCACCTTTGATGATGATGAGGATGTATACAACAATATTGATCCAACATTCTTTAGAGTTCAAGACTCTCGGAGATATCAGATTCTTGTTCAGTTGCAAAATATGGCAAACACCTGTCAGTATCGTCAACAAAATGTCATAAGATCTAATTTGGATTGAGTCAATCCCAACTATTCTATAGGTTACATCGTTTCTTACATTGACGTTTTTGCCATCAATCTTTTGATAAGTTGGTAACAATCTTTGTGCACAATTATATGATAACAACACACTGAATCAAGAACACAACTCTCCTTCAATCATCTTTAACCGATCACAATAAGATTCAAATCAACATCTTTAAATTCTTCCACCCATGTACAATCATAGCAACACTGATCTTCTTTTTCTTAGGACAATCCTTTCTTTAATGGTCTAGTTCTTTACAATAGTTTCATATGCAATTTTCTTTAATGGTCTAGTTCTTTACAATAGTTTCATATGCAATTTTTATTTGTTCTTTTCTTAAATTTGACTTGCCCTTCTAAGAACTCGGGGCATGATCATTTTCGGTGGTGGTCACCAATTCTTCGGGTTAAATTTTCACAAATTTGTCGGATGTCCTATGTCAAAATTTACGAGCATGCTGATTCAATCTTACTTCGTTTAAAGTTATATAGTCTTTTCTACTTATTATAAATTGAACAAAATTTTCACACAAAATAGGAAGAGAAATCAATAGAACTAAGGCTGCGTCTTAACTCTTGATTTTCACAACTATATTTTAGATGATATTTTAGAGGAGTACTAGAGATATTATTTCAACAACTTGTTGGCCAAAAACTTCATCATGTAGACACACTTAAGTTTCAACTATAGACCAACTGAAATATCTTCAACAGTGACTTTGGAAATCACATAGTCCATCAAACATATAATATCATGGAGTGGTCCTTCTCATCTAAAGATATCAAATCTAGAAAGTACTTGTTTTTGCTTATTTGCCTTTTGAATCTTCCGTCTTTGTTTTGTCTTTTGCTATCTTTGTGAGTGGTGTCCAAGCTCATTGTTTCGAAAGTGCCCACATCTTGATCTGCTAGAGACTAGAAGTATTCTGTATGGTTGCCTTCTCAATCTTCATATCATACAACGACATCTCTTCGCCTGATGAAGGATCACCATGAACCCTGCTCTATTGAGAGAAAAAAATAGATATACAATATGACACGAGATTTACAAGATTCATCTTTAACTAAAGCTATGTCCTTGGGTGGCGACAAAAATGTTATTAGATGAGAGAATCTTAGAAAGGATTACAATGACTCAAACTAAACTCCTAACTAAGGTTGTCAGGACTAAATTAACAACAACCCGGAGAAGCTTCTGGGTCAGGTCCAATTGATTAAACCAGATGGTCAAAGCGGATATTATTAAAATATATTAAATTAAAATATATTAAATTAAAATATAATGTATAATTTAGATGATGAATCACAAATAACATGGTTAAATGTAAAAAAACAAATTTACTCTCAAATTATATTAGTTATGATCTATTAGCATTTTATTTGATATAAAAACTATTAATAAAAAGGACTTAATGTGGGTGCTGCCTCATATAAGGCAGCACCCTGCGGACGGAAAATAGGGAGCGCACGATATGTGGCTCCCTATCTCAACGACTTTAGTTTTTTTTGTTCTGTTCTGTCTTTTTTGTGCTAACCTAATTAATTTTCCCCTAACTACTGCAGTCCAGAACTATTCGCCGCCCGTGATCCTCCTCTCTGTGCTCCCTCCCGGACGAACCACCCCTCCCGGCATCAAGGACGCCCACTCCTCCTGCCTCAACGCTCTTGCGTCACTACGCCGCCCACTCCTCC